>PVJH01000585.1:0-288526 GCA_004026705.1 Nesogale talazaci
TTTTTTTTTTTTTTTTTTTTTTTTTTTAAGAGACAGTCACAGCCTTAAAAATCCTCCAGATGATTTACTCATCAGATCTAAACCCTGGTGGTTAGGTTATAAAAGGAGAAAAAATAAAATTGAAAGTGACTTAATTTCACACAAGCTAGTTTTTTTTTTTAAGACATATGTAGATTTTCAAGGAATTCCACTCTCACAGATGTTAATAAGTGACAAGGACATTTTTCCAGAACTGACAGAACCTTCCCCAAGTGAATTCAGACTTACAACTTCCTAAACTGAGAATAAATTTCTGTTTGCTAAAGTCATCCATTTGTGCTATTTCTGTCATTGCAGGAGGCATCACTAAGATAGACCAGTACTTTTATTCACTCCAGTTATTGCTCCACTGCATCCAAAATTAAATAAGCAAGCAGTCCTGTGTCAATTTTGCTTCCTTGGCCATAACTGAACAAGCTTGAAGCCCTGCTTAAAACCTTAATTATTATTCTGTGGCTGTACTATATACCTGCTACTTGGTTGGCTACCATGTGTGTGTGCGTGGAGGTGGGGGATATTTTGCCTCAGAAGAAGACTGAACAAAATCTTTTGAAAAGAAGATAATTATGTATAGTTGCCATTGCTTATCACCAAGCAAAAGACACAGGTCACATAAGAAATTACCAAACATTTGGCCACTTCTAAAATAGTTACACAAATGAACAAACATCAGGTGTAGTAGTTTTGGATGTAGCTTGCTGCTATGTCTGGTGTGATAGTCACCTAAACTGGTTTCAATTTGAGATTTAAGAGTGTGGGGAGGGGGCTAGCCTGTCAATCTGGAGATAGCCAATGAGACCTCTGTGTGGATGTGGCCTTCTCCTGAGAATTCTGAAAAATGTGGTAATTTCTTCTTGGAGTCAGAGACATTGTCTCTCTCGGTTTACTTCCTTGGAGATTTTCTACTGACAGCACGCTTGGAGACTCTCTACTGGGAAGGTTGACTTCCTGCGAGACATTCCTGAGGAGAAGCCGCATAAAATTACCCCAGTGACCTGAGTCAGACAAGCCACTGGATACAACCAGAACTCTGAAGCAGGAGCAATCACAGAGAGACCCCTGCCAGTGCTGAGATGCTTCTATCACCACTGACTTTGCACCCACTGGCCTGTGATCTTTCTGCATTCAGCATCATTATACACGTTTTGTGAGTCTGGAGAGGATTTTCTAAATTGCTGTCAGCCATATGGGCTAATATCAGACTTATGACCTTGGACTGAACTGGGTTGGAATGTTTTCTTAATGTACAGTTGCTCTTGTATATAAAACTCTTTCTTATACACATAAGCATTTCTAAGGATTTGTTTCTGTAGTCTACCCAGACTAACACTTCTGGGTTGATGATTTTTCTTTTCTTTTTCTTTTTTGTTTTTTGGGCATCACTGCCCTCTGGTGGTGGAAGTAGGAGGCCCAGCCTTCGTAGATTGATGATTCTTGGAAATAAGGTAGAAAATAAGACTCAGAGAAATTGGAGATGAGCTAGGAAACAAGGAAAGACAAGAAGAAATACAGCACTAAGTACAGATCATTTCACTCCTTCCTCCTGCTCTCTAAACCAATGTGCTAGTCAGGGTAGACTAGAGAAACAAATTCATAGACACACATATGGATATAAGGGTAAGGTTTATATACAAGAGGAATGGAACCTTGAGACAGCATCCCAACCCAGTTCAGTTCAAAGTCATAAGTCTGATGTTAGCCCATATGCCCGAAACCAGTCTATAAAGTCTACAAAGTCACAGGTCAGTGGGTGCAGAATCCTGGTGCTGGCAGGGGTCTCCCCATGGCTCTTTGATTCCTGGGTTCAGGGTCCAACAACAGCATTCAGTGGAGGTAGAAGCAACTCAGTGCTGGCAGGGGTCTCCATGTGGCTTCTCCAGCTTCAGAGGTCTGGTTCCATCAGGGTAAGGCTGTGTGGCTTCTCCTCCAACTCCTCCAGCTCCTCAGACGCTGCCATCTTGTCTTGTCCATAATTTGTCATCTTGGAGACTGACTCCCAACAACTGAGGAGATGGCTTCTCATCTCCCTGAGAGAAATATCATGAGATTTTCCAGAAGTCTCAGGAGAAAGCCATGCCCACACAGAGGCCTCATTGACTACTCAATGGCTATCACCAGATTAGCAGGCTAAACTGCACCCCAACATTTCAATCATGAAATTGGCATAACGAATACATGACCGCCACAGCCAGTGATTAGGGGAGGGGTTTTGGATCATACTGGAGGTTCAGTAGGTTAAACCTTCTTCCCATTGTGCTTTCATTTCTGGGGTCATGAGGGTAGCTTTGCCTGAAGCATGAACTTCTGAGGAGCAAAATATCTTGAGAGACATAGCTCAGCACTGCTAGGGAAAGAGCAGGAGTCATTGACTGCAGGGATGAGTGAGCAAATGAGGAGCCCTATGTGAGGTTTGGGTCTGAATGAGGCTGGAGACACTAACATAACCATCACACAGAGAGGAAAGGCCAGTTTTTCCTCCTTGCACGCCTTGCTTTAGCTTTCTCCAAAGCACACAGCACCAATTGACATTTTACTTGCTTGTTTACTAAGCTTTCCTGCTAAAATGTAAGCGCTACAAAGACAGGGATTTTCAGTTATTTGGGTCACTGTCGGATACATAGAAGATGCTCAATCGTTTATGCATGAAAGGAGGTGGAGGTGGAGAACTGCTGCCTAATGCTCTCAAGAACTCTTCACAGGAGCAACATTCTAGCCCAGGGGTCCTCAAACTATGGCCTGCAGGCCACACACAGCCTGCCAAGGACATTTCCATGGCTCGCTGGGTGTTTTTGCTGCCACTGCTGTCCTGTTTAGCAGCCAACTTATCCCTCAGTGAATTTGTTCATAGTTTTTTTTTGTTTTGTTTTGTTTTTTTTAACTATAGTCCGGCCCTATGATCTGGTCCCCTGTTTAAAAAGTTTGAGGACCCCTGCTCTAGAGCATACCTAGGGCCTAGGACAAACAAGGATCAGCATCAACAAGATATGTCAATATCTAGACCTGACACTTCCAGGAAGACTGGGCCCTTCTTGGAGCATAGGTAACCAGGGCTCCCCAGGTAATGGCTGAGTGTTCATCAGTTCCTGAAAAGATAGTCTTCATTTTCAGAATACTTGAATTTGGTGAGAAAAAGCTGTGGACTAAGGGATAAAATGTTGACAGCTCAAAGCAAAAACACTTGAAAATTTATTCTCTGAGTTCTTAATATTGCTCAGCAACTTACTTCACCTCTCCCCAAACAGACAGCCACATTTGTGGATGTCTAACAGGAATGCCAACTATAACCACATGTGTGTAGCATTGTAAATCAAAAGATGATTATAGCTCCGATGACATCATCCAGCTATATTCTATATTTTGTCTGACAAAGTTTTAACCTTGGATATAGCACTGGATTCCTTCTTACCCTGGTATCAAGCTGCTTTTCAGTCTTTTTGTTTTGTTTTGTTTTGTTTTTCTTGTGTTTTTTTTTGGGGGGGGGGGCATCACTGCTCTCTGGTGGTGGGAGTAAGAGGCCCAGCCCCACTGCTGGAATTGAACCTCCGTCCCAGTGGGCTGCAGTCCCGTGCACAACCACTACGCCACTGGGGCTCAGCCTTTCTTTTTTTTGTTTGTTTTGTTTTGGCTTTTCAGTCTTAATATAGACGCTACAGTTTTTGTCCCCAGGCTACGGACAAGGCAGATGTTTCCTCCTTGCTGTATTCCACCCCGATTTGACAGAGGTCTCACTCCCATTCCTAGTGAGCACCTCAACATCACCATCAGTCTGTGCTTTATATCTTATTTTATTTTTTTTGCTTTTGTTTTTTGGGCATCACTGCCCTCTGCTGGTGGGAGCAGGAGGCCCAGCCTTGCTACTGGATTTGAACCTCCAACCCTGTGGGCCACAGTCCTGCGCACAACCACTATGCCACCAGGGCTCAGCCTGTGCTTTACATCTTCTCCACAACTCTGTACACACAAACCCAGGGGAAATGCTTGCTCCCTTCCACACTGGCCCTTTGATGAGATTCTCCCAGCACTGCAGTAATGGCATTTCCAAAGATCAAATCTGATCATGTCTCTACTCTGCCTAGATCCTATGATAACTAGTACTCACCTTAGAATTCAAACCTTCTGTGTGGGGGAGTAGTATGTTTGCCAAGATCTGGCTTCTGCCTAACTGCTCAGCCTTCTCTCTTCCCTCAGCCCCTTCCCCCTCGCCTCTGTGCCCCAGCCAGGCCAAATGACTCAGACCTCATTTGCACATCAAACTCTGGGCTGTTTTCAAAGTTACTCAATACACCTGTAAAGTTCTTGACTTGTCCTCTGTCACTTAGAAGACTATCTGCTCATCATTAAAGACACTCTTCCTGTTATTCCTTCTAAGGAAACTTGCCTTCCACCCCTGCATACAACTCCACTTTGTTCTTGCTATCCAACTCCTTTTTACCAGACTCCTTGAGGACACAGATCATGTCTTTCTCATCCTTGATTTTTAGCCCAAAGTAGATGTTTAAGCTGAGCAAGCATCCACATAGTGATTGTTTTCTGTCCTTAGACTTGGTTTGTTGGATACACATTACAGCTATCAAGGTACTATATTTGTTGGACCATACGATGCACTCACCCCACCCACCAAAGTGGGGGAAAATGAGGGTGCATCTTATGGTCTGAAGGTGTAGTACTCCAGATTCCATGCACCTGCTTGCTGTACACTGCTGTTTGCATGCTGTGGATTGCTGTGTGTTCAGGGAAAGTTCCACCTCCTGGAGTCTCAATGTCAGTCAGGTCACATGATCAGCACAGGCATGCCACCCCTCATTTGTTCATCAAAGTGATGATGGTTCTTAACACCACTGTTGAATTGACACTGTTAAATATGACTGTATTTTGCTTTATTATAATAAATAATGTAGTATACTGGTACTATTTGGTTCAGAATATTTTTTTCTTATCTTCCTGCTCTAAAAACCGGGTGCATCTTATGGTCCAAAAAATATGGTAATACATTTCCTAGGTAAGTCTGGGAACTTCTACATACTCGTCAAACTTGAAGGTAAAACAGGAGCCTTGTCTAATCACAGAAGTACAAAACTATAAAAGACAGAGAGAAACATCTGCCACCACTGCCTTCCTCACTGGTTTTGGCAGCAGCCAACAACAGCATTTGCTTAAGGAAACAGGTCACTCTAGTCCAGTGGTTCTCAACCTTCCTAATGCTGCCAACACTTGCTCTTTCATAACTGTAATTTTGCTTCTGTTATGAATCGGGAGATCCCTGTGAAAGGGTTGGTAAACCCCCAAAAGGGTCGCGACCCACAGCTCTGGAGGAAATACTCAAGCTCTCATCTCCCAGAGCACCAGTGCCAATGTGCCAGGTCTGTTCCTGGGGGTTTCTTGAGCCTGAGGAGCTGTCTTCCTGGGTCAGAGACATTAGAAAGCCGAGGTCACTCACCCCTGCCTTCTGACCTCCTTTCTTCCATGCTTCTCCCATGCCCAAGTGATCAGATGTCTGGGAAATTTTGGGGAGTAGGCTCTATTTTTGGTCACAGCAGAGCCATCCCTAAGTTTTGGACAATTCTGTTTCTTACAGACTCTCTGGTTTATGTCGGGGGAGATTGTGATAGGTAGGTTTATTGTGCCAACATGGCCAATGAACCCATGTGGGATTAATTGAAGTGCAGAAATATAAATGGCTCAGCATGCCTCTTGTCTCTTTCTTGTCTCTTGCTCTTTGATGATCTGACCAGTGTGTGGCTGCTTTAGCTGGTTCTCTGCCTCAATTTGCAAGCTACATTACCTGTGGGACAAATAACATGGGGACTGTCACTGGAGCCTGAGGTTCCTTCAAAACCTGCTTTGCCACACTACTGGAATATACATCATTTGAGCTTGGAACTTGTCGGACCCTGTCATATGGCTGACTGTTGGTGACCTGCTTTGCTGTTTGCTGCCTGTGGCCAGATATTCTGAATTGCTCTACAGAGACCGACCTGGAAGCCTTCAAGGCTTAAGGGACCGTATTAGCTGTCTTATGGAAGTGAGTCACAGTGAGCCATTTGTATTGCTTTATAGATTAATTAACTGTAGTCATTAATGTCCTGGTTTTGTTTCTCTAGAGAATCCTGTCTAACCTAGAGACCAAGTAACCACATTCAGGTTACTGACCTTGTGGGGGAAGGAAGCATCCACCTGAAGACTCCAGGCAGTGGGCCTTGGAGGTTTTCACATTGACTCTAACTTCAGACAAAAGCACATGGTCACAAGGAGGCTGCCCAGTGTTCTTGGCTGCCCTGTGCTGTCACAGGGTCATAAGCTGGTTTCACCAAAACCAAGATTAGCCCAATGCCAGAGGAGTCAGCATGCCCTCTAAAAGTCACCCTAAACCTTAGCCCCACTGCTCTAGTGAAAGGTAAATGAGCATCTTAGGTCCTTCCATGTGGCTCGTGTAAAAAGGACTCCTCTATACATTATAGCTGATGGCTCATTCAGTCACACACCAACACTTAGGGCCAGGTAGTGCCACCACCCTTCATTTTCAAAGGGGACTCAGAATGCTCCAGTGACTCTCCAGGAAGGGGATTTCCTAGCTAAGGGCAGAAGACCGTGTAAGAACAAGCCCCAAACCAACCTACCCAACAGTTCTCTACTGCCTAGAGAGCCCTAGTTCTTCTCTTTGGCCAGATTGGCAACACATTTAAGAATACCTGTACCTGACACTTAACACCTCCGGGACTTTTACAATCCAAGTGTGGTTCCTGAACCAGAATGCTCCGCACCTTAGGAAGCTTGTTAGAAATATAGTCTCTCAGACTCCCTGCCATATTAGACCTCTGGAAGCACATCTGTTTTTTTTTTTTTTTGTTTTTTTGTTTTGTTTTTAACAAAATCCCAGGTCATATGTAGGATGTGACAGTGAGGAGCTCAATGCCAGGAAATATTTCCTTATCTCTCAGCTCAGACTTACTCTTCTAGCTCCTTCCAGATAGTGAAAGACCTCTCTTCTGCGTGCTTCCCAAGAACCAAATGAAAACTTGGAATGTCTTCTATGTGAAAATGGTCTCTATGCGTTTCTCCCCTCCCTCATTTTTCACTAAGATACTTTCATCCAAAGGATCTCCCTGACTATAGTTTTTCTGTAGTATGAATTTTGACAAAAGTGTAAAGAGGTGAATTTCATTTCTTTCTAAGAGTCCTAAAGTCTGTTTTATCTGTGCACTGATAAAGTGATTTTCTAAGGATGGTCTGCTATGCCTTTTCCTCTTCTTTGAGACTATTTTTTAACCCCTTCAGTGGTGTGCATGGCTGAATATATGCATTCAAGAAACTCCCCAGCTTCTCTGTGAACCTAGGTTAAAATCAGAAGGACTTTTAGAGGGGGAATTAAAATTTATGGTAGAATTTGGGCATGGTTTTAACCTTCAATATACAAGTTATGATTATTTAATAGTCATTCTCCTGACTATTCTAGACACTTTTATTTTTATAATAAAAGGTCAATGGATTGAAATCAAGGTGTTTATGCCTTTCTCTAAGTATAAACTAATCCTCTTCAATGTCCCTTCCTGTTTTCCAACCTTGATCTTTAAAGCATCTGTTCCTTCAGAGTTGTGTCTTCAGCACAAAGGTTAAGTGGTGTTAGGCCCAAGGTAGGTGTCAGCAAATCAAACTTGTCCCTAGGTGAGGATGGTACATGTATAGCTGTGGCTAGTGCTACTGTTCAGGAAGGCCTGCTTGAGCAAAGGAAGAAGTATAATATTTCATCTCTCCCCATAATTCTTTTTTTCCCCCATAAATCAAATGTTTATTTATTCTTCTGCCAATCACAACTGATTTCCATCTACAATCATTTTTCACGTAAGAAACAGTAGGTCAACTGAAGAAGCAGCTGTGACTTTGATCTGTGGGACTAGGGTGACTGCACGTTAGCATCCGGGGAAGGTGCTCATCACAGTCGGCCTTTCACAGCAGTGAGTGGTGCAGCTTAAGCTTGCTTTCTCCAAAAATGCCTTGCAGCACCTAAGACACTGCTGGTACACAGCCTCAAAGTCAGAGTCATTCCCATAATAGAGATCTTCAATAATAAGTTGTTTTGTGGATCATAGCTTCCAAGCAGTTCAATTTTAGCTTTGCAGTTTTTAACTTGATTACCTTTTCTCATCAGATCTCTCAGATTGCTTTCATCCATACATAGTATATAATCAAATGTGGCAAAGTCTTCTTTGGTAACCTGCCGGGCAATGTGATTCATGGGAACGCCATGCTTCTTCATGCAATTTTGCCCTCGATAATCAGGAGGGTTTCCTATATCATATGTGGATGTTGCTGCACCGTCTATTCTCTACTTATCTAAAAGGTTTTGATCCATTACAAGCTTTCTGAATACTGCTTCTGCAATGGGTGATTGACAAATACTACCCAGGCTCACAAACAGAACGGATTTGGGGGCCTGCTCAGCCATCTTCTCTCCCACCAAGATGTACAACATGGGTCTGTCCCCATAATGCTTTATCAAGAAAGTAGCACACTTTTAGTCCTTTGTTAGAGGCAGCAGTGGACAAACAAAGGCAAACTCCAAATTACAAATTAAATACACCTATGGCTAAAATTCCCTCCTCTGACTAGAAAGTCAATATCCTCCTCTTTGGGATCATCTTGGCCCTTATTTATCCATTTTTTATTGTGTTGCTGTTCAGAAGAGCTGCTGTAAGTGCCTCTTTAGCAACTTCCACTTCTCCCCTAACAGCTGGTTTCCATCACAATGAAAATGCCCAGGCATGGCTAGGATGTAGCCTTCTCCCCCGCATTGGCTGTGAGTCCCTTTCACCAAGGGGAGGAGAGACTGGCCACTAGGGCTCTGCCCAAGTTCGTCAGCGTCTCTTCCTTTAGAGGGATTATTCCTCTGGTTTACAACCTAGTCTTTTATAGGAGTCAGAGCAAGCCTTTCTGAAGGTGAAGTAAGCATTATAAACTTTCAACAGCACCATAAAAGAGCATAGTGGGTAGCCACCAAAGTGCAAATTCTGATCACCCTTTTCCCTTGGATCCACAGAAATGACCCCAAACTCTTTTTACTTATTTTGTGCCTGCTAAGGCATAACTTCAGAAAACGTTGGGGTTTCAAGGAGATCCTGACAACACGAACACAGCAATTTTATGAACGCATGAGTTTGGTGCGGGTAGAAAATAAAGGTGGGATGGGGAGAAAGACAGAGGTGAAAGAATGAGGAATCTTCCAATTCCTATTGTTATTTTTCTCACACCTAAGATTGACAAAGGTAAGTTTCCAGGGCCTGCAGTGTTCCCTCAGCCAACACTCTTCCTGGGTTGACATGGCCCAGGGGCCTTCCACACAGCTCACGTTCATCTCTCAGCTTGGGCACTGGGAACTGAGGAAGGGGACTGTCCAGGTAGGCAGGGTATCTCTGCTCACTCAAAAGTCAAGGTCTGGGCTGGTACTTTATGTGTTTTAAAGTGTTTCACTGGACTCAGTATTAAAATTAAAAGTACATTCAGTCAGATCCTGGCACTACTTTGGACTTGATAGCCACACAGCTAAGTGTGTGATTACACACAGCAAGAACTCTCTCAGACTGAGAAGCAAATTCAGCCACAGAGTCTTTGAAATAAGCGTCTCCTGAGGGGAACTAACGCAGAGCAAACAGATTACCCAGCTCAGCTGAGTCTTCTCCGGGACTTCACTGAGGAGTAAGGAGGTTACCATTCCAGACTTCTTGGGGACTTGTCCTAGGGCATCTCCAGAAGATGCTACATGTTCATAATTCAGAGCAATGGGTCAGGGGTCATAGGAACAAGGAGTTCAATACTCTTGGTGTGAGACACCAACTTTCATCCCACCCTCAAGACAAGTCACTATGACGGCTTTGAAGCTTTTGACTCCTGCCACTGTGGTCCTTCTGGGCAACCTGCTACCAGAAGCAGGAAAGACTCCTCCAAGAAGGCACCTGCAGGCCAGGCTGCGCTTACCTGTATCTCTGCTTCAGAGACTGCTTCTCTGCCGACTTGCAAATGTGCCCCACATAGTACAGCGGGAAAAAGAGAAAGTTCCAGTTGGTCGCAAACCAGGTGAGGGTGAAGGGCGCATCGAATATCTTGAAAGTGAATTTGGCGAGCTGCGTGGAACCCGCCCAGGAGGCGCATACGCACAGCACCACGGCCACGCCCCAGAAGGCTTTCTTGAGCTGCACGCTGGAGCATCGACAACAGAGATGGCCAGTCCTTCCGCCTGTCTCTGTCCCGGCCGCCACCTGGGCTTCCCCAGCCGCTGCTGGGGCTGGAGTGTCCTGGGGTCGTTCTTCCCCTGCAGGGAATAGAGAGTGGGCTTAGCCAGAGCCTGTACCACACAAAACAGAATTCTGCCAGGGCATTGCATTGGTCAGAAAAGCAAGAGGCAGTTGCTATGTGGCTACTCCCCAGTGCCCTTGGAGGGAAGGCAGCAAGGCCACTTCTGAGTCAGCAAGGTGGTCCACATCTTACACAGAAATGCCAGCAGACTCCTCTTCCCCACCAGAATCTTCTTATGCAAAGACTGGACCTGGCCCAGCAGCAATTACCCCCGGGGGAGCTTCTTGCACATACTGAGTCTCAAGATCTAACCCATGAATGGACATTTTAACAAGTGATCTAAGGTGTTCACCATAGAGTGGCTCAAATACTTTCACCGGTGTGTTTCAGCCCAGGCTTACTAGGTCTGGGGATTCCCCGAGGAGACCTTGGCACCTAAGATTCTCCTCTGACGACAATTTAAAAAGTCTTGGAGTCAAGATGTTTGTCTCATTTCATTTGTACAGTAACACCGACCTTCTCTCTCTCTCTCTCTTATATTCTCAAAACGCAAACTCACAGCTTCGTGACCCGATAATACAGGGTAGAGCTGCTCTCTGAGCTGGCAAGACTATAAATTTTGATTGAAATCGAAAGTACAATCTTTCATGCACACATACATAAGTGAGAGGGTGCCCTCTCTGTCCCCCAACCTCCCCACACAATGAGAAAAAGCTTCACCAGGTAGACCTTTCATAGTATAAATGTTCCCACTAGACTAGCATTGAGCAATTTTCTCTGAGTTAGTGCACCTAGTGGCATTGTCTGGCAAGGTTCTCTTTGGTTACAGCGAATTTTTTTGTAAAAACAGTTTCACTGGAACTTTGTTTTTTGTGATGGTCAATTTAAGAGAACAGCATGCAACAGTAAACTTTTGTTTCCTCTTTGCAGAAACTGTTATGATGTTGAAGACAGATTACAAGGATATATTATGGGAAAAACTCAAGAATAAGAGTGATTTGGGGCTGAGCCCTGGTGGCATAGTGGTTGTGCGCAGGACTGCGGTCCACTGGGATGGAGGCTCAACTTCAGCAGTGGCTCCACAGGATCAAAGGCTGGGCCTCCTACTCCCACCACCAGAGGGCAGTGATGCCCCCCCAAAAAGTATACGTATGTATGTATGTTTGTATGTATGTATGTGTGTATTTATGTTTATATGTTGTATATTTATATGCTATACACACATATAACACACATGTGTTATATAGCCTATATATCATACATACATGTTATACACATGCATATAACATACCTATGTTATACATATATTTATGTTATATATATATAAAAGAGTGATTTTGTTGTTTCCAAAAAGTTGAAATGTCAATAGATGACAAACCTCGGTCTGGACGTCTGTCAACTTCCCAAAGGGACAAAAACTTTAACAAAACTCATGTACTTGTACTCAAAGATTGATGTGAAGAGATGGGAACGTTATCTGAACCAGGGCTGGCTGTGAAATTTGTGTCTTGGGTTGTGACTGACCAGTAAAAAGAGCATCAAGTGGAAACATGCTGTGTTTTGAAAAAACAGCTCTCAAGCAATACAGACTCCACCCCCACCCCCCAAGGTCATTACTGGTCACAAGGTATGGTGCTATTCTTACAACCCCAAAAGCAAACACCAATCAAGCCAGTAGAAGATGCCATCATTCAAAAAGATGCTTATTTGTTTTTTCTGTTTTTTTTTTTTTTTAATGTGAGGGGAATAGTGCATTTGGAATTCATTCCAACAGGTCAGACTGTCAATCAAGCTTTCTATTTAGAAGTTCTGAAAAGATAGTGTAACAGTGGGTGACCAAAAAGACCTGATCTGTGGCCCTTGCAGTGATCTCGGTGTGCCAGTTTGGGGCAAAACCAAAACAGCTGCCTCAGACACCTTTCTCACCTGACCCCACTCGGTGTAATTTATTTTTGTTTCTGCAAATAAATAGGGACATAAAAGGACAGCGACATGACTACATAGAATTCACAATGAAAATAATGAAGGAGGGGCTATCAGTCATCTGAACAGATGAGTTTGGAAAATGCTTCCAAGAATGGAATCGCTGGTTTGACAAATGTATTAAGTGTAATGGAGAGAACTTTGAAGGGAATAAGATTGTTTGGCTAAAAAGAAAAAAAAATTAAAGACACAGCTTTGAAAAAATAATTCCAGTTTTTTCTCGGTAACCCCCTGTATATGCAGATATTATATACACACACACACATACACACAAACACACATATATGCATATATATAGTTAGGCTGTAATTGAAAGGTCAGCAGTTGAAAACCACCAGCTGCTTTAAGGGAGTAAAAGGAGTTATCTACATTTGTAAACAGTTACGGCCTCAAACACTTACCAGGGCAGTTCTACACGAGTCGGCATTGTTTCAATGACAGTGAGTTTGTGGATGGGTGCATGTACACACACACACACACACACACACATTTCCTACTGATCTTCTCCAGGCCCACTTCAAAGGTCTACATAAAACACTTACAAAGCACAGATGTCTCTGTGAAAAGTCTCTCTGTGAAAAGAACTGCCTTCTGTCTGAAAACCTGACTTAGCTGGAGCTAGCCTGCACAAACTATGCTGTTCCCTTAGACCAAGGAAAGCATGAAAGATGTTGACAGAACTGTGTATTTTTCATTCATGACTGAGTATGTGGCAGTCAGTTGGAAATTCAAACAGAGTCTTCTGTCTGTGTAGTATGTAAATAGGGGTAGATGCAAATTTCCAGAAGGCAATGTAATTGCCTTTTATATGTTTTCTATGTCACAATTTCAGGAACACAATCATCCTATGAGATAAATCTGGGTTCAATGTAGCTTATTATGCAGGTGTTATCTAATCGTATTACCAAATACCAGCCTTGGTAGTATCTATTTATCACAATACAAAGCATAGTATTATGTAGCTAGTCAAAGAGAATAAGTGTATTTTATTATCTCAAATCTTGTTTGCCGGATTTCACTGGTATAAATCTCATCTGATACCATCTGTGTTATAAGTCCAATCATAGCCACAGTATTTTCAATTGTCTCATCTATATGCAAACATTGAATAGAAAAAGAAAGAAAAGGATGTGCTGTGTTAGAATGATGGTTTGGCAACGAATGTACCACAAACTGCCACGAGATTAGTTTAGAAGAAATATCATGAGAATATTTCTTAAACGTGAGGATGGTTTCATCATTGCTACACTGCACCCTGACTAGTCCGCTCCCCGAGAGCCTCCTCTGAGAGAACGCCCACTTGCCTATCGATGGGCTTTGGGTTCGCACTCTGCACTCCCCCTCATTCACAATGATATGCTTTTTTTGTTCTTTGATGCCTTATACCTCATCACTTCATGATCACACAGGGTGGTGTGCTTCTTCCATGTGGACTTTGTTGCTTCTCAACTAGATGGCTGCTTGTTTATCTTTAAGTCTTTATGGTCCCAGACTCTATATCCCTTGATAGTTAGGCACCATCAGCTTTCTTCATGTTTATGTACCTGCTTTGTCTACAGCGATCATGTTGGGACAGGCTGGTGTGTTTCTTCCATGTGGACTTTATGATTACTTGTTCTTAAAAGATGGCCACTTGTTCTTAAAAGCTGCCACTCCCCTCCCTCCCCTATCATGATTGTAATTCTACCTGACAAATCCGGCTGGACTGGAGTATGTATACTGATACAGATTGGAACTGGAAACACAAGAAATCCAAGACAAAAGAACCCCTCAGGACCAGTGGTGAGAAGGGTAATAATGGGAGGGTGGAGGAAAGGTGTGATAGAAAGAGAGAACAGATTGCAAAGATCTACATATAACCTCCTCCCTGGGGGATGGACGTGGGTGAAGGGAGATGGCGAATGGTGTAAGATATGACAAAATAATAATAATTTATAAATTATCAAAGGTTTATGGGTGGGGGGGCGGGGTAAAAATGAAGAGCAAATACCAGGGACTCGAATAAAAACCAAGTGTTTTGAGAACGCTGAGGGAAACAAATGTACAAAAGTGCTGCGCACAATTGGATGTATGTGTGTATTGTGTTAAGAGTTGTCTGAGTCCCCAATAAAATCATTTAATAAAAAAGAGGATAGTTGAGACTTTGACTTACTTAATCATTGGATAAGACTGCTTTCTAGAAGAGAATGTCATGATTGCTAAAGTAGAAGATGACAGAAATTAGAGAAACGCTTGTGGAAAAGGATTAGTGCGATAGCTGAAACAACGGGAACTCAGACTTATCACTCATGAGGTCTGATTTAGGACAAGGCAATGTTTCCTATGTAAGGTTGCCATGGATCAGAGCTGGCTTGATAGTAACTAAGGGTCAGCACAGCCATATTGTGCTGCATTACCTGCTTCATTCATATTTAACCTCCCACTTCTGTTACTTTTCATGGGTAGATATGCTAGCTGGAAAAGCCTGGGGGTAGTGGGTGGGGGAAAAAAGCAAAAGTCTGGGAAGATTATTACATATTTTACTGCTTTGAAGATGGAGAAGGTGTGGTGGTAGAGTAGTGTGTGTGCATTGGGCTAATTGCAAGGTCAGCAGTTTGAACCCACCAGTAGCTCATGGGGAGAAAGATGAGACTTTACACTGGCAAAGATTTACATCCCTGGATACCAAAAGGAGTAAGCTACTCTGTCCTATATGGTAGCTCTGCATTGAAATCGATTTGGTGGTAGTTCTTTTAGATTTTGGGTGTTGAGTGTCAGAGCAGTTTTCTGTGCCCAGTCTAATCTACAGGACAGGGTGAAGTGAAGCAGGGTGAAGAAAGACAAAGATTCCCACTTTTTTTATGTGCCCTTCCTTGATTTTGCTCACGGTGAAATCCATTTTAGACAGAAGCAAAAACATTCCAATGAACACATTAATCCCCTGCCACTTGGGATTGGCTTCTGTAACTTTTCATTTTTGAAATAATATACAAAAGTGTTGGAGACAAGGATGTGTCTCTGATAACAACATCACCACCAAAAACTCACACTGAAAAGCTATTTTGAGGATAAACCAAAAAGTTAACGTGATAATAAAATGTGGAATTCCCCACATGAAAACGGACTCCTGTGGAGATGTAATAAATTCAGGTGTGCAACACATTCCTTCATTTAGTGTTTTCATTTCAGCAAGTAAAATCTTAAAATGTAAAGAACTAAGCAATGATTGATGTTGCATCATTGTTTGCCTTGCTAAAATGCACCCATGGGCTTGGATTAAAGGAATCATTCTCTAACTTTGCAACCATTCTATCATGAATCAAAGGAAATACTAGCAGTATAAATACAAAATAAAGACACTCATAACTAAAATCAATAAATTATTGAAAACAGTAATTTAAAGTATAGAACAATGTTTCCCCAAAAGTACAGCAGTTAACAGGGATTATGAAAAAACATGGACTTCATGGTAAGTTATGTTTGGAAAATATGAGGTAGACCAAAGATAGTCTATTTTATGGTAGGGATATTCAGGCCTACAAGACAGTAAAATTTCAAGATGCAGCTATAGAATGTGGTGCTTCTCAAACTATTTGAATGAGTAACAAGCTCTCGTCTCTTGAAACTTTAGGAAAACACTGGAATCAAAGTCAGTCCAAACTGAACAGGTGGACCTTGGGCCCTCATCCTGGTGCTCCCTCAATTCAAGAACACTTTGTTCTATGAATCTGGTATTCCCCGAGGCTCACTGGCCCAACATGATCAATGAAGTAAAATGGGTGCATAAGCAAATGTGGTGAAGAAAGACGATGGTGCTCAGCCATCAAAGGATATATCATCTAGATTCTTAAAAGCCTAAAGATAAACAATAGACCATCCACTTGAGAAGAGACCACACCCACACAGAAGAAGCAAAGAAGCACAACAGCCAGCGTGGTCACACGGTGGTGAAAGGTCTAGGCAATAGACATCAAACCGGGGGCGGGGGGGGGGTGGGGGTGGGGAGAGACACATATCAATGTGTGCACACACCCCCAAGGTGTCCACTGAGGACATGTGGGAGCATGAGCAAGAGTGGTGAAGAAAGCTGATGGTGCCCAGCTATTAAAAGATATAGCATCTGGAGTCTTAAAGGCTTGAGCATAAACAAGCAGCAGCCATCTAGCTCAGGAGCAACAAAACCCACCATAAAAGAAGCCCACTTACCTGTGCGATCATGAGGTGCTGAAACAATCAGGCATCAGGCATCAAAGAACAAAAATCAAAATCAATGAACCAATTAACTCCTGATATCGCTGAAGACAAATGGATACAGAGGCAAACAAAAAGATGGTGCCCAGCTACCAAATGACTGAATGTCTTGAGTCTCAAAGACTTGAAGATAACTAAGTCGCCATTCAGCATGGAGACAGCAAAGTCCACAGGGAAGAATCTCACCATCAAGTGTGATCAAGAGGGTCCAAAGGGAGCAGGTATCAAGCATCAAAGAACAGGAATCACTTCATTACGAGGGCGGGGAGGGGCAGGGTGGGGACCTAAGGCCCACTGGTGGGTAATTGGCCACCCCTTTACAGGGGAGCCACGGGAAGGAGACAGACTAGTCAGAGTGCAGCCAGGCAATGATGATGTATACAAGTTTCCTCTAGTTCCTGAGGTCTCCCTACCCCCCAACAATCATGATCCCAACTCTACCTTGCACATCCGGATGGACTGGAGAAGGTACACTAGTGGAGAGGGGGGCCTGGAGATATGAGGAAATCAGGATGGATGAGCCCCCTCAGGCCAGTGGTTAGACTGGAACTACCAGATGGATGGAGAGAAGATGGGGTAGAGACGGAACCAACTGCAAGGATCTACATATGACCTATCTGGAGGACAGGCATGGGGGAGTGGGCTGAAGGAGGTGTCGGGCAGGGTAACATATGACAGGATAATAATAATTTATAAAGTATTGAGGGTTGATGGGGGAGGGAGAGCAGGGGAACAGGGGAGGGGTTGGAGGAACTGACACCAGGGGCTGGGGGAAAGGGCGGATGTTTGGAGAATGATGACAGCAGCGGACGTGTGAGGGT
The DNA here is from genome assembly GCA_004026705.1 of Nesogale talazaci. Taxonomy (NCBI): domain Eukaryota; kingdom Metazoa; phylum Chordata; class Mammalia; order Afrosoricida; family Tenrecidae; genus Nesogale; species Nesogale talazaci. The sequence goes on from PVJH01000585.1 coordinate 17,361, forward strand.
TCTTGTCACAGTATGTTTATTTATGTATTGGAAAAATGATGAACGAGCCCCTAATAAAGTGATTTTTAATTTAAAAAAAAGTCAGCCCAAACTGATAAGAGTACAAAATCTTCATTTTACAGTGCTGAGTCTCCTATAATAAAATCACTTCTTATCTAGTTCATTACCACTCTTAGGACTGTCTGACTCCTATGTCATGTGAACCCAGAAACATGCTCTACAAAAATATTTTAAAAGAATAACAATATTTAAAAAGGTAATTTTATAACAGAGAAAATCTAATTATTCAGAGATACCACTATTGATAATTGACTGTATTTCCTCCTCTTCAATGTAAACACACACTCCCCACATGTGCACACCTACCACCATATTCACATTGCCTCATGGCAAATTTATATCTGAACTGTTGCCTGATTCTATGCCCTATCACATTCACTCATACTCACAAGCACACCTGTTCTCCTATTCACACCACACCCACAAAACTCTCCATACCCACCACATTCACACGCACTTCCTACACATGCACACATACCACACTCACCTTTACAGTTACACCATGCTCACAATCCCATCAAGCCCACACTCACAGGCATCCATAAGTTACACACACTACACTGAACACACACACACACATAAACATACATCACACCTCTACACACCAAATTTACATTCATAGCAAACCCCCACTCACTGACACATACCACACACACAATATACATACACACAGGCATGCCTCAGCACATGGCTTACACCATACTCACACCACACACCATCACCACACAGGGATACATTCAGTGATGATATTCAGTTGGTTCGAACTGGTTTGGCAGAACTGATACCTAATTTTTTCGTTGAGTTTGTTGAATGGTTGCTAAAATGACACTTGTAATCAGGGTTCTCACTAATATGTGAAGCTGCCCAGCCACCCAATATGGAAACCAGATTTACATTCCTTACTCTTTCCTAATGTTCATATGTGCAACAGTATATTCTTAGTGTCCATAGTAGAGCTCATTCCATCCATAGGTATAAAAATTAGATGAAACTATGCTTGTATTTCATGAAACTCATTATACTTTTGATGAAATACTACATTTTTTATTGGCTGTGTTTGTCACTTTAGTGAACAAACTTATAAAGAGGGAAAATACCAAACAACCAGAGGGTGGCAATGCTGTCATTCATTTCAACAATGTGTTTATACCTCAGATTGTCACGGGATATTATGAGTGAATCATACAATTCTTCAAAGTGTTCAAAGAACTAAAAATTTTTTCAGAGCAGTGGCATTAAGTTAAAAAGAAATGGAAAGGAATTTTCCAAGATGAACACAGTATGTTCAGAGAAGTCACCTGTTTCTGATCTGTCAACACAATGACTGTCGTCTAATTGTCCTATCTCTAAGAGAAATGGCATCCTACACCTACAGCGAAAAATGGTTAAGGATAAATCACACAGTCCATGATGCTCAGATAAAAGTGAGGAATATTGCAAGTGAGAATGCCAATCAAGGAGCACTATGGAAATATCTTAAATAACAGTTTTAGCACATCTTATTTAATATTTCTATCAATATTTTAAAGCTTTTTCTTATAAAAGAGCCTGATTTTGTACATCTCCTTTATTGTTCTTATTTAAGTATTAACTATATAAAATAATAAACTATCTTCTGGAGTGTCTTTTTTTATACTTAAACAAGCATCAGGACAGTCAACCAACTGCTAAGTTATTTGAATCCTACCACTGGATACATTCACATATCCATTGCCCAGAAAAATTGGAATTGTATTATGTTTTCATATTGCATTTCTTACACACTAAGGCAAAAGGCATGCACTTTATAGACCTCACAGGGCTGTGTCCTGTTAATGTATCCTAGGAGCCTTTCAATTAGTAAGGCAGAGGACAAGTATTTGCTCTGAGTCAGTCCAGTGCTTATGGCAGACAATAGAGAAACTAAAAATATATGACTACTATTGTTCCAGAACACCCAAACTTTCTGTGCATGACAAAACTGTGAAAGAATTATGGAACAAATAATTAGACTACAAACATAAGTGTGGGATACAGAGAGATTTCTCCCAAGTTGTCTCGAATAAATATATGCCAAACCTAACTGCTTGCTACATATGGTAAATGACTATACACTTTAAGGTCAATGAAAATAAGTCAGACGTTTTTCTTCCTAAGGATTATCAATTATCTAGAGTGATCAGACTCTGTAGTCTGTCCCACCCTAAGTAGGGTCCATTCCCTTCTGATAACAATAGTAGATTGCTTCCCTGAAGGAGAGTCCAGGGAGATCAAGCCCACTTAAGGGTAACCGAGCCATCATGAATCTAGGGTTCACCCATCTTGTCACATGTATACCCCTAGTTCCTCCCCTTCCTACTATGTGTATATCCATAGCTCATCCGCTTCCTACCATGCTTATGCCCATTGTACATCCCTTTCCTATGAAGTGTATGCCTATTGCACAGCCCCTTTCTGTGACCTGTGGGGTTACCTGGAATCACACCTCCTAGTCTATATGAACCTTGGCCAGAAATAAGGAGACTCTCTCCTGCCCTCTCTGTCTGTGCTGTGCACGCACCTGGCTGGCAAGATCATGGCTGTCCGGAAGGTAAGCATAAATGTGTCTGACTTCTTTATGTTTCTCTCTCTCTCTCTCTCTCCTATCTCTCTGGGACTTTACTATACCTTTATATATCTTAATCATACAATTAGGCCTATAGAACTCATGATTAGTTGGGGGAGGCGAGGGTGGCTCCCCCCACACATAAGAATTCTGAAAAGAGAAAGGCCAACATAGGCTGTAATGGTCTTTGAAGGATAAGTAGCCTCACAGTTTAAGAAGGACCTGAGTAGCACGTAAGAAATGTATCAGTCTGGAGAGGGCCGGAGAGTTCCTGGACTGTGCAAACATTTGCACATCCATCTGCTAACTGGAAGGTTGGCAGTTCAACTCCATCAGAAGCAGCTTCTCTAAAACCAGTCACTGACAATTCTATGGAACACAGTTATACTCTGACAAAGATGGGGTCACTCTAAGTCAGCATCAACTCAACAGCATCTGATCGAAGGGCAGCAAAGACAAGGAGATGGGGCTCCACTGTGCTACATCAGTCACCCCAATACCTCTCATTCCAACCTTGCTTTGTAAGTCAGGTATTAAGGGGAGGAAATGTTTATATTACCTGAAGGCAGTGGAAGAAATTCTGATGTTGACCTTTCCTAATCTAAGAAGTGAAAGTCTACTTTACAAATCCAACTAGACCAGGGGATGTACACTGGAGCATTCAGGACAGATGATCCCTTCTGGGCCAGTGTTGAGAGTGGTGATACTGGGGAGGGTGGGGTAGAAAGGGGGAACCAATCACAAGAATCTACATATAACCTCCTCCTTGGGGTACAGACAACAGGGAAGTGGGTGAAGGGTCACATCGGACAGTGTAGGATATGACAAAATAATGATGATTTGTAAATTATTAAGGGTTCATGGGGGAGGGGTTGTGGGGAGGGAGGGGAAATATGGAGAGCTGATACTGGGGGCTTAAGTAGAAGCAGGATGTATTGAGAATGATGATGGCAACAAATGTGCAAATGTGGTCTGCATACAATTGATGTATGTATTGATCATGATAAGAGTTATATGAGCCCCCAATAAAATGATTTCATAAAAAAAAAAGAAGTGAAAGTCCTAATGTTCAAACCAATGGGGAAATTTGGTTGGATATATAGAGGTGGTATGCCAAACGCATTTCACATCATGTGTCTTCCAAAGTTCAAATTCCATCAGTGTTTCTCATCAACTGTCCTGATTACTCTCTGGAAAGACTCAAGTTGCTTTGAAACATAAGATATTATAATAAAAAGGGTAGCATTTCTTATCCAGAGTGGGAAACTATTGTTTATTTTCCTCTCCTCTCTAAACTACATAAACTGAAAAAATTCCTGTTTGAAGTCATTCTTCATTTACCATAGAAAATACCTGTGTAATCTACATGCACATATTTATAGGTTTATTATTAAGGTAGCAGATGGACATTGGAGTACTCAAGTACATGCACAATGCAAGAACACTTTGTTCTATTTAACTGCCATTCCATGATGCTCACCTTCCTGACATGATTGCTGAAGACAAAGCAGGTACATAAGCAAATGTGAAGAAAGCTGATGGTATCCGGCTATCAAAAGATATAGCATCCAGGGTCTTAAAGACTTGAAGGTCAATAAGAGGCCATCTAGCTCAGAAGAAACAAAGCCCACATGGAGGAAGCACACCAGCCTGTGTGATCAAGAACTGTCGATAGGATCAGGTATCAGGCATCAAAGGACCCCCCGAAAATCATATTGTGAATGAGGGTGAGTGTGGAGTGGAAACCCAAAGCCCACTGGTAGGCGATTGAACATCCCCTACAGAAGGGTCATGGGGAGATGAGTTTGTCAGGATGGAGTATAGCAACAATGAAACATACAATTTTCCTCTAGTTCTTTAATGCTTCCTTTCCCCCACTATCATTATCCCAGTTCTACCTTACAAATCTGGCTAGACTAGAGGATGTACAGTGGTACAGATAAGAGCTGGAAACACAGGGAATCCAGGACAGATAAACCATTCATATCCAATAATAAGGGGAAGGGAAGGGGAAGGTGGGGAGAAAGGGGAAACTGATCACAATGATCTACATATAACCCTTTCCTTGGGGGACAGATAACAAAAAAGTGGGTGAAGGGAGACATCAGACAGTGTAAGACATGACAAAATAATAACAATTTATAGATTATCATGGGTTCATGAAGGAGGGAGGGTGGGGAAGAAAGAAAGGGGAAAATGAGCTGATATCAAGTGTTTAACAGAAAGAAAATGTTTCGAGAATGATGGCAACAAGTATGCTTGACACGATGTAAGTATGTATGGATTGTGATAAGAGTTGTAAGAGCTCCCAATAAAATGTTAAAAAAAATGAGAAAGAAATAAAATAGCTGTGTATATTATCTAGTAGAAATCATTGTCAAATCAACTCCAAGTTCCTTACTGTTCTGTCTCAGTTGACCATGATTATACTTGTAATACTGTCTGTGTCGTCCTCATATATTTCTTCCTGAAACAACTCCTCTGTTTATGCTCAGTCATCTGTACCTTAAATTGTATTCTTGTGCTTTAATCAGCACTTCTGGGAGCTATGCACAGCCATTCACTCTGCCGCCATGGTTGTGGTCACAGGTGCTGTAACTGAGGAGGGAAACATCTATCTTCCTGTAGTTGTGTCATCCACATATGCTGGGTTTTCCCAACTAAGACAGAGCTCACTGGGTCTTCTAGACTAAAACAGAGCAAGATGAAAGACCTAGCAATCTGTTTCTAAACATCAACCAGTGAAAATCCTGTGGATCATAACAGTCTGATACACAACCAATGAGGACAGCATAGGAGCAGGGAGAATTTTGTTTGGGAGATGAATGACAAACTGCATGTAACTGGATATGCAGTTTTATAACTTGCTAGGAAAAATACCATTTGGTTTTAAAGCAGAGTTATTCTGATAACTTCTTCTGTCTACCACTAAGTTGACTCCAATCATAGTGACCCAATAGGACAGGATAGAACCATCCTGTGGGGCTAGTGAGAATTGAAATCTGGACCAGAGGAGACAGCCTTATCTTTTCCTGTGGAGCAGCTGGTGGTTAGCTGTCAGGGCATAACTCACTCTGCCACCAGGACTCCTGGTGGCCTATTAGGAAGAAAATACCTGCATTGGGTTATTAGATTTGAGATACTAATTACTATTTCATGTGTTTACCACATGTGAATCTCTTAAGCTTTTGTTGTAAAATGATCCCTGGAGACGATGTGTAAAGATGAGAGAAAATCTGCAGGTTCAACGTTTTCAAAACAAAATGGGTATTTTGCACTGGGAAAGTATTTCCCTGACAAGGGTATAGAAGGAACAGAGAGAAAAATGAAGGCCATCCTGGGGTACCATGAGCGAGTTTCTCTGAGAGGCTCTTGATGTTCTAACAGCAGCATGAGTGCTGGCCTGAGGTAGTTCTTATCGGCTATCACTGCTGATGCAGCACACAGGCAACCATATCAACATGGGCCAGCCACCTTCCCACCTCTTGGGGGTGTCCTGAGACCCATGAAAGGCTGAATTCACACCCCAAGCTGCACCACTGTAAGGCAGTCCTAGGCTGTGGATGGGCTAAGCTGTACTTCAAGCTGGTTCGCCCTCGGGGAAGAAGCATCTTATCTTGGGAAGGGAGCAGAGATCTGTGCTTCAGTGTGCACATACAAACATCTGCGCGCAAGGAGGATCAGTTTTAATCTGTCTTCCCCAGCTATAATGGACTAGGTAGTCCCAGCATAGCACTCCAGTGTGCACACAGCTGTCATGCTGCAACTGCAAACCCAGTGAGATGCCGGCTTACCGAATGACTTGTACACAGACAAACATCCTCCCATATGGGGAATATTGATCCTGTTTTGAAAGATGGTGTGTTCGTCTGAGTAGACTGGAGAAACAAATTCAAAGAAACTCTTATGTGTCTAAGAAAGAGATTTATATACAAAGAGCAATTGAACATTGAGAAAACATCCCAGCACAGTCCAGTCCAAGGCCATAAGTCTGATATGTCCAACACCCATATGCCCATATGTCCAACACCAATCAATAAATCCTCTTCAGACTCACGAAGCACATTCAATGACACCAGGGCAATCACAGGCCAGTGGGTGCAGAGTCTTGTGAATCCAGTGGTGGTAGAAGCATCTCAGACTGGCAGGGGTCTCCCCATGATTCCTCCAGTTTCCAGGGCTCAGGGTCTATCAACATGCTGCCATGTGTCTTGTCAGTGCAATGTCTCCCAGGGAGTGAGCCTTGTGTCTTGTCAGTAAAATGTCTTCAAGGGACTGAACAGTGAGTCTCTCACCTCTAAGGGGGAATTACGGCCAGATTTCCTAGAATTCTCAGAAGACAGCTATGCCCACGTAGAGCTCTCATTGGCTAGCTCCATATTGACAGGTTAGACTCCACCCCTACATTCATAATCCTCAAATTGACACCAGATTAGGTGACTGCCACAGGTGATATCTCCAAGTCTTTGGATTTATACGTGCTAGGGTTGAGACCTTTGGAAATTCATGAAAAAAACCATCTTCCAAGAAAGCCTTAGTATTTAAGTATATCTGAGATTGGCCACCCCTCCCGGCAGCGCAGCACCCATTCCTGTCACCTGAAGCGTCTTCAGGAAAGATGCACTGAGTGTTCGCTGATGTGGTGGTCAGCTCAGCCTGACTGTGTGCAGCGGCTGAGCAGGTGTAGTGTGGCAAGACATCTCTGGCCCTCTAATTAGAAGGGGAGCACATTCTGGTTGGATAAAACATCTGAAGAAAATGAATCAAGCAAGCCAAAAGCATTGCACAACTTATCTTACCGAGAAAATACTGTTTTCTAATCCACACCTTCAGTTCTTAGTGGAGACCCTGTGTCTACAAGGCAAAGAGGGATCCACCTGCTGACCCTTCCTGTACCCTTGCACTTTTATTTCCTACCCTCGGGTAAGCAATGAGCTTCGATGAAGGGTGTTGAGAGAGTAAGAGAGTCACTATGAATCAGAATCAACTCCATGGCATTGTGGGTATGGGTTTTTTTGGATGCTATGATGATAGAATAATGGAGCTATACCCAGAAAGCTGTGGAGTTGCACAGCTTCTCATTTATATCTTCCCAGAGTCCCAAAGCCCTGCCTAGTGTCCCAAGATGGCTTTCTGTGAAGATCCAGAATCCACCATCTTCACATTGCTGGTGTAGAACCATCATGTTTAAACCTGCCCCACTCCCCCTATCCTGAGTGTGCATTCATGCGTGCACTTCTAAATGTCAAGTCCCTCATTCCTTTAACAGTTCTGCTGTCTGGTAATACTGAGTAGAAGGTTTGAATCAGACAGACCAATTGTAGCTAATGAGTAAGCAGTTTAATAGGCTCAGATCAGGTTTTATTCTAATGCAATTTCCGTTCAGAAAGAGAAGGCCAGGTTCAAAACCAGGAAATGAACCTACGTGTGCTGACACCTAAGTCAGTGTTCTTCCTTTTAACCCCTCATCCAAGTGACAGAACATCTTAACCAGCAAACATGCATCACTTGCCAAAAAGGCTTTTAAGAATTAAATCCCTTCTTGGCTCTTCTGATACAGTTCCTTGGCTCTCTCTCCCATCTCTACAAGTCTCTCTTCTCCATGTGACACAACTTCCTGCAGATGTTCCCTAATCCTCTTTTGGGTTCTTCCGCATCTCCATATCTCTGTGGATCTCCACCTGCTCATCTCCTTTCAAAACATTGCTCCTTCTTCATCTGGGACTTTCTTCCTATGCCACCCTTCCTCCCAAGGCTTTAATTGCATTAACTTTCTGGGGTAACTGAAGGCCAGTCTTGCCTCCTTCCCCTGGGTCACAAGATAAGCTGCCCCATCTCACTTTACACTGTATACCTTCCCAAAGTTCAACAGACAAACTCCCTCAGCTAGGACCTGCAGTTGCTTTTTCTGTTCCCTCACTAAACACAGACCCTCAGTACCACTTAGAACTGTTTCTATAAATTCCTTCTGTCTTGGTGGCATCTGACATCACAAGGCACTCTCTGTTTTTACTTTGATGGCCTGCATTACTTAGGCATTCACCCCTTTTTTGATTTAGCTGTTAAGATTCCCCTTATCTCTCAAGTATTTGTAGACATCCTCAAGTATAGACTTGGCCCCATTCTCGTGGGGCATTCCTTTCCCCTTCCCCCTCCCCCCCACTTCCTAGCCAGCCAGACACCTGCTCTGGCTTTCAACCCACATAGTCTAAATTGACTTCCTCTCCTCTCTCTCAAAGCATGTTTTCCCTTCTGTTTCTGCTGCCAGTCTGAACACCATCTCTCGTTTCCCACTCTCCAGGTTCTCCAAAGTTATAGTCTGTCATGATGGTCTATTGATTTATTTTCTGTTTTGTTCTTGTCCCTGCTATGAGTTGGAGTGTGATGATGCGAGGAGCCTACCAAGAGGCAGTTATCTCATAGAGTAAGTTACTTACTCTTCTTCCTTATTGTGTGATCAATAATATAAGAACCCACTGCATGAGGTGCTGTTAGGCCTGGAGGAAAGAGCTCCAGGAAAGAGCACATGGGCAGCCATGCCAACAGCCATGATCCTAATATGTGTCCTCTGCCCTGTTACTGTAACAAGTTCCCTGTGTGTCTCCTTGCCTCAATTGTTATTCTCAGCAGCCCTTTTAGATCTTTTTTACTGTGGTCCTCCATACAATTTACAGACGCATACATACAAACATCTGAAAAATAACTGTCACCAATCAACATTGTGCAACACACTTTGGTATTTGTAATACAGGAATTGGTGTATTGATTCTGATCCCTGTATTAAAAATACTCAATGTGTCTGTGAAATAGTCGTGATGCATCATGGAACAACCCTGCAATCTGTTATTGTTTTATTCTATCTGGACTCGGATAATGTCTCTCTCTTCCTCTATTTCAATTCATTCTTCCAACCCCAGCAATGCAGAGGCCTTAGAGTTTGACTTCAGTCTTCCTTACAACCTTGCTCTCCCTAGCCTGGCTTCCTTAGGTAACCTGAACTCCAGCCACATTTGACTGGGTACTGTTTCCAAGAGCCATACTTTCCAAACTCTGCAGTTTTGTCCATGGAACCTATATAGCAAGGAACTCTATTCTTAATCCCATTTCTGACAAGTTAAGGCACATTCACCATCTTCTTTTTGTCTCCACATGCTCCCAGGAAAGCAATTTCCAGTGCACACAGAGTCATCTCTGGGGTCTTGTGAAGAAGAACATTTTTAGCCACATTCAGGTTGCAGTTCCTCAGGAGTGTCCTGATAGATGAGACTGCTTTGACAAAGGAGGAAATAATTATGGCCAAAGGGCTCAAGCAATGGAACAGTTACAAGGCTGAAACAGGACTGGGCACTGTTTTGTTCTCATGTGAACTAAGGTCACTGTGGATCTGTGGTAATTAGATGATTTTATGTCAATTAGACACTCCAGACAAAGGAGAAGTCACACCTGTCAATCAGGTCACAGCTAGATGCTGTGTTCCTGGACGTGTGACTTTCTTATAATCAGGAACCCAGGAAACCTACCCTCTCTGCCTCTTTTCCTTTTCCTTCCTGCCTGCCAGAACTCTGCTTCTAATCCTGAGAATAGCAGGAGCCCTCTAGTTTCCACCAACCTTGGATCCACACAATGATGCACTCACTGGTCTGTGATCTTCCTACATTTTGTATCATTGCATGTGGCTGCATGAATCTAAAGGGAAGTTTGTGGATTAATATTAGACTTATGAACTTGAGTTGGACTGGGTTGGTATGGTTTCTTGATATAAAATGACTTCTTGATATAAAGCTCTTTCTTACACATATGAGTGTCTCTAAATTTGTTTCTCTAGTCACCTCAGCCTAACACAGTTCAGAACCAACATAGGGGCACACCACCACCACCACCACCACCACCACCGGTAGCTGGGGTGTCTCATCTCAGCCAGTGGTACCCAGCCCAAGTGGTTGACCCGCTGCTGATGTGCAACACATATTTTATACTTTTGTCATGGATTAAAAATCATACTATTCCAAAATAGAATCACATGCCTGTGTGTGATGGGTAGGTTTGTTTCTCCAACATGGCCACAGAAGATTGGTGGGTCTGTTGTGACGGCACAGCCAATGAACACGTGAGATGAATTGAAGGGCAGATATAGGAAGGGCTTGGCAAGTCCTGCCCTCTCTCTTGTTTCCGGATCTTCGGACCAGAGAGCTGCCTTTTTTGTCCTGTGCCTCGACCTCCAAGCAACACTACCCATGGGACACCTAATCGTGGACTATGTTGCTATTGCCTGGATTGCTCTACAGAGGACTTTTCAGCGGCTCTCAAGAATTGAAGGACTGCCAGTCTTCTAGCTGCCTCACGCAAGTGAGTTGCACCGAGCAATCTGTATTGCTTTATAGTTAACTTTTTCTTTCTTATCTTATATACCTTTATCAATATATAAATATATAAAAAAGAATTACTAGTGTCCTGAATTTTATTTCTCTAAGAGAACCCTGCCTGACACACTGTGCCTTTCTGAGCTACTCCAATGGTGTGGAAACTGTCAGGTTCAGGATTCTCTCTTATTGTTTTAGCATCCCCAACAACGTCTGATTCAAACGCTCTTGCAATATTGGGCAATACTTTGGACCAACCAATTATTACAATATTAAGTAATATTATTTGATCAGCACTAATAATATAGCTGACAATGCCTTCTGTCATAGGAATTTCAGATCTCAGGCAAATCAACCAACATGATATTTGGGGGCCTGGGAATCCTTTGGCAAAATGTGTCTACCTCCTATCAGACTGGACCAAAAATACTGGGTCCCTACATACCAACCGAGTGTCTCCCAATAACTGTTCTATTCCATTGAAAGACCCAGAGTAACCAGGTCTACTCGCTGAGTAGCTTACAGTCTCATGCATGTGAAACCGAGGGAATGATAATAGAGTTGGCCATCTGCAGTTACAATCCAGACTAAGCCATTCTGTGTTGGGGGCTTTAGGAAGCAAATACTTGTAGAGTGCCTACAAATGCCACCAAATCTTTTGTCTGATTTCACAGAATGTTCTTGCCTGTGGTCTTTGAGGAAGTAGCTTGCCAGGTGTTTCTTATATGGAGCTGTTGGGCTGGCTCAAACAGCCAATTGTTCATTCAAACGTACACCACATGTGCTATAGGGACCCTTTCAAAATGCCGCAGACTCATTTCATTTTCATGGCTTTGCTTGTGTTGTCACGTGCTCTTGAATTGCTCCGGACGCATAATGACCCCACAGGAAAAAGGAGAACTGTTCCCAAAGGATTTCCCTATGGAAGTAGGCTATCCCATCTTTCTCCCTTGGAGTGAGTAGTGGATTTGAACAACTGGACTTTTAGTTCAGCAGCTGAGACCTTAACTATTGCGCCATTAAAATGTCTTAATTTTTGCCACAACTCGGTTGATAATGTAGTTGTGCAAAGGCTTTGCGATGTTCTGTAACCAGGCAAAAGCCTAGCACACTGATGTTCTCATTCAAAAACCCTGTGTGTATGTGTGGTGGTCATGTGCTTATGTTAATTTTATGATTGAGATGTAGGGGTGTTGTCTAGCCTGTAAATCTGGAGATAGCCATTGAGTACCCAATGAGGCCTCCGTGTGGGTATAGCTTTCTCCTGAAACTTCTGGGAAATCTTGAGATATTTCCCTGATGCGATGAGAAACTATCTCCCCAGTTGTTGGGAGTTAGGCTCAGAGACAACAAACTACGGACAAGACAAGATGGCAGCACCCCAGGAGCTGAAGGAGCTGGAGGAGAATCCACATGGCTTTGCCCTCATGGAACCAGATCTCTGAAGTTGGAGAGGTCATGTGGAGACCCCTGCTTGCTTCTGCCACCACTGGATGCCGTTGATGGACCCTAAGCCCTGGAAGCGAGGAGCCATGGGGAGGCCCCTGCCAGTACTGGGACTCTGCATCCACTGGCCTGTGACTTCGTGAGTGGGAAGGAGACTTTATAGACTGATATCAGGCATATGGGCTAATATCAGACTTATGATTTTGAACTGGACTGGATCAGGATGCTTTCTCAATATTCCATTCCTCTTGTATATAAACCTTTTCCTTATATCCATATGTATATCTATGAATTTGTTTCTCTAGTCCACCCAGACTAACACAGTATGACTTCCTCTTCTGTAAATTAGGGTACTGTTGCCAATGCTTCTTTTTGGAGGACTAGAGATAAGGTAGGAGACTTTCTCAGCACAGCACCTGCAACATGACATGACAGCCCCTCAGCAAACAATTTTATTCTCATTTTTAAGAGGTATGTTTTGGCATCTGCAGTGTTGGACTGCTAATGTCAAGGTTGGCAGTTCAAAGCCACCGGCTGATCTGTGGGAGAAAGATAACGCTGTCTGTTCTCATGAAGATGTACATTCCCCCAAACCCTACGTCGGTTATCAAAGAGTTGAAATTAAGTCCATGACAATGAGTTCATGTTTTTTTCACATGAGAGGATGGGGTTTCGAAGAGCTTGTATCATTAGTTAGAGCTCCTTTGGTAAGTATGCAAGATGACACTACACCAGGCGTTTGAACTTCAGAGCCCTCACTCATTCCATAGTGCTTATTGTCTCTTGGGGAATTCATTGTGCTGTTCTGAACTATAATTCTGATTAAATGTGATTGCATTGAGTATAGCTGACTGGGAATATTGATGGTCTTTGAAATATTATTCTGCCACTGGCCAACAATTGGTGTCTGCTTTTGATAGGAAAACTTGGAACAGTATGACCTGTTGAAAGATAACATGGAACCATTGAAATCTCTCTAGTTTCAACCCAGCCAAGGTCAGGTTGTACCCATTTTCTCACCCTTTCTGAGCAAACCTGTCCATACCATCTTCCCTCTGTTTCAAAAATCACCCCCCTCCTTTCCTGGGGACCTGAACCCTCTCTTTATATCCCCCAATCTCCTCTTCAAGGAGGCCTCCTCCAACTGATCTATCTTCAGTGTCCCTGAAACACTTTGCTCCTAGCACTGAACCAGAATTTACCACCTTATACTCATGAATATGTCTCTTTCTCAATAGATTGGAACCTCCTTCAGAGCATGAAACTAGTAGCGTTCATCTTTTGCATTTCCAGGGCCTCACAAATTCAACCCAGGACTCAGGATAGGCCAGGAGGAAATATTTGCTGCATAAATTAAGTCATCTTGTCACTTTCTACGTTGCGCTCACTCGAGCACCACATTTTCAATTTCAGTTTTATATGTGCTACATGTCTGTGCCACCTTACCTCAATTTGGAGGAAACCCTCCATCAGCTCATCAAGATTCTTTGTTGGCTGTATTTCCTCACTGTAGCCCATCTGCTGTCCGCACAAAAACAATCACACTATTGGGACTACTGAGCCTGCACACCCAACACAAAACAAAATGATTCCAAACTTCCCAAATGATGCAATACTTCCAAAATTAGACCAAAAACCAAGCTAAATAAAACACACTAAGAAGATAAAATGCAGGGAGAGAGATTTGTATGTCTGCACTGGCACACAGGGCTGGTTTATCAGGTCCAGATCAGAAGGTTTATTATTGCTAATTTATACTCATGTATCCTATGCAACTGCCACCTGTCTGTCAGTTTGACCTCCTGTCACTGCCATGCTTTATGTGTTGTTGTGACGCTGGAAGCTATATCACTGGTGTTTTCAAATACCAGGAGGTCACCCAAAGTGAGCAGGTTTCAGCAGAGCTTCCAGACTAAGAACAGACTACAAAAAAGGAATTAGCCACCGAGAACCTTATAAGGAACAGTGAAATCCCCAGAGCTTCATGAATAGAGTATAACACTGTCAGAGGGAGTGCCGAAGGATGAGCCTCTCTGATCAAAAGGTACTCAAAATATGATGGAGGATGAACTGCCTTTTAAAGTAAAATCAGCCAAAACAGAGTCAACATGGATGGAGAAAAATCTTTAAAAGTAAGCTTTTCTGGCCATCATTTGTTGGTGGGGCATAAGTCAAAATAAGAAGGAACTACTGCACATATCTATTAATAATGGGAAATTGGATTGTACAAGCAATAAATTTAGGAAAATTTGAAGTTGTCAAAAATGAAATGGGATGCTTAAAATCGATATTCCAGGTGCTAGTGAGCTGAGATGGACTGCTACTGGCCACTGTGAATCATAAAATTGCATGGTTTACTACTGTGCCAAGAATGAAAGATTCAAGAAGAATGGCATTGCACTATATTTCAAGATCTACCTTTAAGTACAATGCTGTCTGTAACAGGACAATATCAATCCAAATACAAGATAATCCAGTCAACATGACAACTATTTGAATTGATGCATCAACCATGAAAGCTAGTGCTGCAGAAATTGAAGGATTTTACAAATGTCTTCAGGCTAAAATGAATCAAACACAGAATCAAAATGCCCTGATAGTTATTTGCAATTGGAATGCAAAGTTGGAAACAAAGAGGAAGTAAACTTGGTTAGACACTATGTCAATGATGATAGAAATGAAACAGTATCACATGATAAAATTTTGCCGGATCAACCACTTCTTCGTCACAATTACTCCCCCCCCCTTTTTTTTTCCAACAACATGAACAGAGTCTATACATGTTGACTTCCAGAGGGAATATACAGAAATCAAATTGACCATATCTATAAGAGGGAAGAGATGGTGCAGAAGCTCAATGTCGGCAGCTCAAACAAGGTCAGAGTCTGACTGTAGAATAGACCTTCACTTCCTCATATGAAAGTTCAGTACTCATATGCTATGAAAGTCAGACATTGATTAGGAAAGACTCAAGAAAAGTCAATGCATTTAAACTATGATGCTGGTAAAGAATATTGAAAATATTATGTACTACCAAAAGAATAAGCATCTGTCTCGAAAGAAATAAGGTCAGAAAGGTCCTTAGAGACAAGGATGGAGAGGGTTTGTCTCATGTACTTTGCATATATTATCAAGAGAGAACAAACCCTGGAGAAGTACAACACATTGGTAGAATGGAGAAAGGGCCTTGACAAGACGGATTGACACAATGCCTGCAACAGTGGACTCAAATATAAGAACAGTTGTCACGATGGCACAGGACTAGGTGATGTTTTCTTCTGTTGTACATTGGGTCTCTATGAGTTAGAACCAACTCAACAGTACCAGCCAACAACACAAAATTTAGGTTGAAGCTAAAGAAAATTAAAACAAGTTCATGAGAGCCAAAATATGACATTAAGCCCATCTAAATATTAAGAACATCTCAAGACCAGATTGACACATTAAATATTAATGAAAGAAGATCCGATGAGATGTGGGATATCAAAAATTTCACACATGAAGAAAGCAAAAGTCATTAAAAAGACTGAGAAGCAAGAAAAGATCAAAGTCAATGTCAGGAGAGAGAATGAAACTAGCTTTTACAGATAGGAACTGGAAACATGGGGATTCCAGGACAGATGATGCCTTTAGGACCAGTGGTGAGAGTGGCAGCACTGGGAGGGTGGAGGAAAAGTGGGGTAGAAAGAGGGAACTGATTATAAGGATGTACATATAACCTTCTCCCTGGTTTAAGGACAACAGGGAAGTGGGCAAAGGGAGACATCAAACAGTGTTAGATATGACAAAATAATAATAATTTATAAATTATCAAGGGCACATGAGGGAGGGGGAGCAGGGAGGGAGTGGAAAAAGGAGGAGTCAATACCAAAGGCTTAAGTAGAAAGAAAATGTTTTGAGAATGATGGCATCAAAGGTACAAATATGCTTTGTATACAATAGATGTATGTGTGGATTGTGCTAAGAGTCGTATAAGTCCCCAATAAAATGAATTAAAAATATTTTTTAAAAGACAGCAAAGCAAGAAAAGATCAATGTGAATGTCAGGAGAGACAATGAAACTAGGTTCTAATTGTAAAGTAGCTAAAACAAATGGAAGAAATGTTGGGAGTAAAAAAAAATGGAACAGAATACAGGAACTGGAATGGGAATAAAGATACCAGAAGAGTAGAGGGAAGTTGGAAAGAGAAGGGAGGTAGTGGGAACCTATTGCAATGATAGACATATAACCACACACATTATACTCTGGGGGAACTAACAACAGAAACCATTGGGGAAAGGAGACAGCAGTCAGTATAAGATATGAAGATAATGGGCTGAGCCCTGGTGGCCGTAAGTGGTTAACTGTGGCCTGTGAGCTTGGTGGTTCAAATCCAGCAGCGGCTCTCAGGAGCAGCACTGGGTAGTACCCATGACCACCAGAGGCAGTGATGGCCCCCCCCCAAAAAATATGAAGATAATAACAATTTACAATTTACCACAGGCAGGAGGGAGGGAAGAAGGGGAAGCTAATATCAAGGGTTCAATAGAAAGTAAATATTTAGAGAAGATGGCAATAGATGTACAAATATGCTTGATACAATTGATGTATGGATTCCTTTTAAGAGTTGTAAGAGCCCCCAATAAAATGATCTTTTGATTAAAGAAAAAGAAACTGAACAGAACATTTCAAAGGGCAGCTTAAGAAGGTGAAGGGAAAATTATAATCACACATGGAAAGACCTAGAACTAGAAAACCAAAAAGGAAAAAATATGCTTAGCATAAAAATTTAAAAAATTAAATTTTGAGTTGCAATATTGAAATATTCTATAGGCAAAATATTGAAGGATGTAAGAAGTATCAAGAGAAGATGAAGAAATTATACCAAGTCACTGCAGCAGGAATAACTAGTTGACATTTAACCATTTCAAGAGGTAGTATCTGAGTAAGAATCAATGGTACTTGGTACTTGAAGGAAGAAGTCTAAGATGCATTGAAAGCATTAGACAAAAATAAGAATGAATTGATGGAACACCAAGTGAAATGTTTCAACAATCTGAGCACTGGAAGCCCTCACTGGTCTGTGCCAAGGCATTTTGAAAGGCACCTACTTGTCCAGTTGACTAGAAAGGATATACATTTGTACTCATTCCAAAGCAAGATTATCCAAGAAAACAAACAGATTATGGAACAAAGTGCATGCAGGTAAAATTTTGTTGAAAATTATCCAACAACTATTACAGCAGTCCACTGACAAGGAGCTTCGAGAAATTAAAATCAGGCCAGATTCAGGAGAGGACTTGGAACATGGGATGTTAGATGGATCACAACTAAGAGCAAAGAATACCAGACAGATGTGTACTTATGTTTTATTGGCTATGCCAAGGCATTATACTGTGTGGATCATAACAAATTATGGCTATCTTTGAGAAAAATGAAAATTCCAGAACACTTCATGGTGTTCTTGTGGAACCTGTACATACATCAAGAGGCAGTTGTGTGAATAGAATAAGCCAGCGCTACGTGGTTTACAAATCAGAAAAGATGTGCATCAGGGGCGTATCCTCTCACATCCTTATTCTGTCTGGATGCTGAGCAAATAATCAGCAGAACTGGATTATGTAAAGAAGAGTGGGGCATCAGGACTGGAGAAAGTTTTATTAACAAATAAACAAAGAAATATGCAGATGACACAGCCTTGCTTACTGAGAGTGAAGAGAAGTTGGAACATTCGCTGAGGATATCGAGTCCTCATATGGAGACCAATAGGTAACGTCATGATTACTGTCCCCCCACCTCTGAGGCAGCAAGACAATTTTCTGAAGAAGCAAGACAGTTTGAGACTGTGTGATTGGGCATGCCTTTGTTAAGCATGATTATTGTGAATTACTCTATAGTGCTAGGCTTGTCACAAACCTGTGCCTCACTGAATTCTCCAATTAAGGTAGATTATTATTATTTTCATTTTGTAGATGAAGAAACTGAGGCTTAACAGGTATGATTTATACAGATCATTCTGAAAAAGTGGCAGAGCCTAATTTTGACGCCTAATTGGCCCACTTCTCAATACAATGCACGCTGTAGTATCCAAAGGCATTAGTGTGAAAATGCTGGATAAACTGTCCAGTGTAAAGACTATGTATCAGAGACTCAGAATTCATCTGACAGCTACCCTAAGGCCCAGGAGCAGGAAGAAGATGGTTATTTCCACTCTCTGATCACCAACTCCCAAGCTTGGCCACAGGGTCGTTCCAGAGTCTGATGGTTCCTTCCTTACTGCCCCTTCCACCACATCTGAAGCCACAGTAGCCAGCACAGGTGAGCTCATCCTTCTCGTCCAGCCCACTGAGCTGAAGCCTCATCTGGAAAGATCCATATGGGGTCAGGCTGCGCAAAAAGTAGACTCTGCAGCGGAAAAGCAAAGCCAC
The DNA here is from genome assembly GCA_004026705.1 of Nesogale talazaci. Taxonomy (NCBI): domain Eukaryota; kingdom Metazoa; phylum Chordata; class Mammalia; order Afrosoricida; family Tenrecidae; genus Nesogale; species Nesogale talazaci. Next base: position 36,219 of record PVJH01000585.1, read on the forward strand.
CTTCTTTTCTTAAAGGCAGGGACGGGGCAGTTTCTCATTAGGAGTCCATGAATGAGCAGCTACTCAAGCTTCCTTCAGGGAAACATGGAATCAACCTTTGCCACAACTTGCACCTACTTCTGGGGCAGTCTCTCCCCCCACCCCCCACCATTCCTAGTCTGGAAGATGACTTGGAAATGGAAAGAGCTCTTGGAGAGACCCCTCATACACCAAGATGAGGGGATGTAGAAATGCTGATTTTGATGGGTATGGAAAGGAAACAACTACATGAGGGGGAAACAAAACAAGACAAAAATAAAGGCAGAAAATAATGAGACTACAGATCCGTGATTCAGCAGCGTGCTTGAATCAGAGGATGATTCTATTCCCGTGTTAACCACTGTGGGCTTTGAGGTCACTGACAAATTTCCAACTCTCTGGGTCTCATAGTTCCCATCACTGGGATGGGGATCACAGTACCCAGGGGTCTATCAGCAGTCTTCTGCATGAGGTCTGTGCTGAGAGTACCTGCTGCTTTTCCATACTCTGTCTTGACCTCACTGCCCCATGTCCTGACCAAACAAACAGGAAATCACAGGTGGGACACACAACCCTCAAATGCCACCATTGAGAGTGCCCAGGTGGGCGGCAGAGGTGTAGAGGCCCCGCCTGAGACCACTTCACACACTTCTTGCACTCAGGCATCGCTGTGGGCAGTTCCTGGGATAGAGGTGGGTCTGCTTTCCTCCCTCTGGTGTCTGTCTCAAATCCGTACCTAGCCAAGGGCCCCAGTTGAGTGACAATCATTCCATTTAGTTTCCTGAGAGGAGTTGGAGGGTCCTAAGACTAGTTTCTCTCACCCCTTGCCACTTCCCTGGCCTCTCAGTTCTAAAACAGCCCTTTCCTTCCGCTCCAATAGAGGGAAAGCTTAGGCATGCTCCAGGGAAGACTGTGGGTCACTGCTTTGTGCCCCTTCCAGCCCTCCTTGGGTGGGGCAGTCTCATTCAAAAGGAATGGCCTGCAGGACAGGACGTGGTCTGGCTCCCTCCTGGGGGTTGAGGGTTTGAGAGCGGAGGACAGTGTTTACAGGATGGTGCTAGCCTTTCAGAAGATGTGAGTGGTTACTTATGCAGCCTCGTCAGCACCAGGAGATGCTTGCCTACCTACCAGTACCCCCAGAGCCATTGGTCAATTCCCTCTTCCTTGAGCTCCCAGAAGGCTTCTGAGTGCGGCAAGGCAGCGCGATTTATCTCCGGCTAGTTTCACCATCTGTCTGAGGTCCACCAGGTGGTACACTCCTTTGGGGGAAGGGACGCGTGTGCTCTAAAACCCAGGCAGTTTGTGTGTGTGTGTGTGTGTGTGTGTGTGTGTGTGTGTGTGTGTGCTCAGTTTCGGAGCTCCCCCCTCCTACCCAGATTGAAGGGGACTCAGGATAGGCCACGCCGCCAGAACGATAGGTCTGGGCTGCTCTCCAGACAGAACTGCGGAGCTTCAGCACACCCACGGCATCCTAGGAGCCCACTAGACTCCGTGCCCTTGCACCCATCGCTGGGGTGCGCGGGCAACCAAGGAGCTGCCAAGTTACCCCGCCCACGCAGGCCGCGCTGGGCGCTGCACTGCAGACAGCTCGCTTCCTTGGGGGGCGCAAACTGAGTGCCAGCATCGGCAGCAGCAGCCAGACGGCCCGCTTGTGGGCGGGGACTGGGCCCCTAGTTCCCGGGCAACCTGCCCTCCCCCCCCCCGTCGGGATGTGGGGACCGCCTGCGTGCCCCGAAGCCCCCACGCCTCCAGGTCTGACAGTGCGCGTTACCTTCCACTTTGGTGAGAGTAAGGACCGGACTGTTGCAAGCGCTGAGCGGGGCTACCCTGGCCGAGTGCTTCTTCATGGTGAGTCGTCCGCTCCCGACCGCTGCTCCGCCGATCGCCTACATCCTGGAGCCGGCCGAGCTCTCTCTGGCTCGTGGGGTCTCAGCGAGGTAGGTCCGCTTATCTGTGGGAAGGCTGCGATGCGTTCGGCCCTAGGGCCCTAGCTCTGCCCCGGCTGACCACGGCTTTCGCTGGCTGACACCGACCTGCAGCCGTGGCCCCTCCTCTCCCCACCTCGCCACCGCGCAGCCACACTCCAGACACAAGCACCCTTGCTTGGGATTTTGAGGTTGCTGCAAACTACCACGTCACATGCAAATCCCTGCCCGCTCCCGCCCTGTCTCACCTGCTCCACCCCCAGCCGGGAAAGCAGAGCCTCTCAGCAGCTGGGCGTCTCTTGGAGCCGGAACTGGGACTGCAGGTTTGGGCAGGGGGAAGGGTCTCTCTGCTGCCCCTCTGCCCAGAGATCAGACTCAGAAAACTGCAGTTTTCTTTAAGTTTGGAATGAGCGTGGGGTCGTGTGTGTGTGTGTGTGTGTGTGTGTGTGTGTGTGTGTGTGTGTGTGTGGTGTGCGCGCACGCCTTTGGATGGAGAGTTTACTCTTCTCTCTGCTGAGTATTGAATGATTCTTGCCTTACACGGAGAATCTGGTACCCGCATCAGAGATTCTTCCGCATCGGAGGGGCAGTAATGCTACTGGCTCCGTGGACCACTTTTTTTGAGGAAAGGGAGTAAGAAACGGCAAAGTCTATGGCATCAAAACAGACACAAGAAAACAGCGATCAAGGGGATTTCCACTTGCCCCCCACCCCACCCTCCAGCTGCCATCCACAGAGGCCACGCTGATGGGAAGTGCAGGTCGCTCAGTTCCTGTGAAACACCCGCGAGTGTCTTGCGGCAAGGGCAAGCCTAGCTTTTACCTCCGCAGGCACTGCTTTGCGGCTGGCTCCCACTCTGTCGGAATGAACCACAAGCTTCCGAAGGCCAATGACGCGTTTTGGAAAAGCAATGACCCAATCACTGCATCACTGGCAGAGAGGATAAGGGTGACCACCAACTCGTGAGGAGCGTTTATCCTATCACAATGCACCCTGGAATACTCCCTACCCCCTCCTTGCAGGCCAGCTGGAGGAAGCCAAGGCTCAGACAACTTGTTCACACAAGTTCAAACATCAGTCTGGGTTTCCCTCCCCTGAGAATCTGAATGTCTCCAGTGAATCAGGATGGATTCTGTTCTTGTTCTATTTTTTATCCAGCGTTTCATACCCTCCAATTCTACCTAGATTAATCCCTATCTTGGGGGAAGAAATTCTTTTTTTGGGGGGGGCATCACTGCCCTATCGTGGGAGTGGGAGGCCCAGCCTTGCTCCTGGAGAGCTGCTGCTGGATTTGAACCACCAAGCCAGTGAGCTGCAGTTCCAAACTCAACCACTAGGCCACCGGGGCTCAGCCACAGGAAGCAATTACAGTAGGATCCAATCCCACCCCTTATAAAGGCAACAGGTGGAGCCCTAGAGAAAGGAGGCTTTCCTAATGCGGCACCTTGGGGATCCCTGGGTGTGCTAAGGATGAACATGCCCAGCGGTTAACCAAAAGGCTCAGTTTGAGTCCAGCTGGAGGTGCCCTGGGGGTGCAGTGATCACACGTTGGTCACCATCCACATGTTGGGCAGTTTGAAACCACCAGCAGGAGTAAAGACTGGACTTTCTACTCCCATAAACAGCGACGTGTCAGCACTGAGTTGATGGCAGTGAGATCAACTTCTGAAATGTCAGCCACGACAGATAACTTTAGGGAACATTTCTACTCGGACACACTTGGGGTCCCCATAGATTGGCTAACTTTTACCAGCTGTTTTCAGTTGCGTCTACCTGAACAGTCCCACTTCTCTGGCAGATGTAACTTTCTTGCACATTCTTGATGTCAAATGCTATGATAAGCAACAATGATGACCAGACTAGCCCCTGGGTCTCCTTCTATAAAGCTCTTGCTAGTCAGGTTGCTTCCCAGTCACTACACCCACGTTGAGCTTTATGGAGTCCCTGCAGAGCCTTCCAGCTCTGTATTTGTCTCCAAGTTCAGAGGATGATTAAAATAAGCCACTAGCCATACTTTCCTCGGAAAAAGTAAACATCAGTAAACTTAAACTGAAAGGAGTGTTTTTTTAAATTATAATACTCCTACATATCACTTCATCAAAAACCAATTATTGCAATCTAATAACTAAAACAAATATAATAATGCCCATTCTGTGCACTTACTCTATATAAGGGAGTGTGTTGAATGTTTTACACAAGTGATTTTCTACTCACCAAACTAGATAAGATTGTAAATCCATTTTTAAGATGAGGAAAACTTTAGGAAGTTAAATAAAATAGAAACGGTCACAGAGTCAGTCACCAGCAGGGTAGGGGTTTGAATCTAGTCTGAATGATTCAAAAGCCTGAGCTTATCATCACTAACCTTCTGTCTTACAATATGTAAAAGCAAATGCAAAAATTCCTCATATCCATTCCAAGTCAGGCAAGACAGAAATGCCAGGTAACTGATAATTGTACCTTATGGGATTAAATGGAATGTGATAGATTTCTTAATGTTCTGGCTTCTGTATGCACTTGGAAGGCCTGGATTTGAGTTTATCTGGGTCCCCCACTACCCTGCACATATGATTGTGTGCACACTTATTCTACTGGACATGTTACAAATAGAAACATGCAATGAATATTTATCTATGATTTTAAACATCGAGGTTCTATCAATTGCAATGTATGTAGCTGCTGAATAAATAGCAAAAACAAAGTAAAACCCAAACCAGTTGCCGACCAGTTGATTCCAGTTCATGGTCATTCCACATGCACGTAGGATGTGGCAGTCATGTAATCGTTTCAGTTTCAACATTGGGAGTGTAGGAGTAGAGTCTAACCTGTCAATCTGGAGATAGTCAATGAGACCTCTGTGTGGGCATGGCTTTCTCCAGAGAATTCTGGGAAAACTCGTGGTATTTCCCAATTGGAGATGAGAGACAAGTCTCAGTCCTTGGGAGACATTGTAGCTGACAAGACAAGAAGGCAACATGCTGACCCTGCGTCCTGGGTACTAGAGGAGCAAGAAGAGAAGGCATATGGGTTTATCCTGATAGAACCAGACCTCTGAAGCCAGAAAAGTCACAGAGAGACACCTGTCAGTGCTGAGATACTTCTACCACCACTGGATACTGCTGATGGACCCTGAGCCCTGGAAACAAGGAGCCATGCGCAGACCCCAGCCAGCACCAGGATGCTTCTACTGCTGGCCTATGACTGTCCCGGTGTCATTGCACGTGCTTCATGAGTTGGAAGATTTTGTAGACTGGTATCAGACATATGGGCTAATATCAGACTTATGACCTTGTACTGGACTGGGTTGGGATGTTTTCTCAATGTTCCATTTCTCTTGTATATAAACCTTCCCTTATATCCATATGTGTGTTTATGGATTTGTTTCTCTAGTCTACCTGGACTAACAAACACAAGGGCAACTACTCATTGGATTTTATGGGGATTCCCCCACCCCTTGTTTCCTTTTAACAAAGTTAATTGTGCCTCTAAAGAAATGTTTTTCTGGGGCTGAGCCCCGGTGGCGTAGTGGTTGTGCACGGGACTGCGGCCCATTGGGATGGAGATTCAATTCCAGCAGTGGGGCTGGGCCTCCTACTCCCACCACTGGAGAGCAGTGATGGCCCCCCCCCAAAAAAAAAAAAAAAGAAATGTTTTTCTTTGTGGTCAGGCACAGATGGGGAAAGACTAAGACCCTCATCAAAAATTTCCTGAATAGGCAGATACCAGGAACATGTAGGTCTAACAGTTATTAACCCCTTGTGACCAGGGATAGATATTTTGTGATCTCATGACTACCCCTAACACCCCTCCTGAAGCACATACTTTTGCAATTATATACTGTAACCAATCCTTACAGCCTACATTTACTTTTAAACTGATCTTAGCAAAAACCCAGCTTTGCAACATCTTGTCTCTTGCTCCTCTAGAGGTGTGTTCTTCAACAAAAGTGTCAAAAGTTTCTGATTTAGCCTATGAAATATGTCTTGTGGCTGTACTTGGCTGTGTTCCATGAAGTCCCCTGGTTTAAAGTGGGCCTTGACAAATCCTTTTACTTTAAGTAAAGTATGAATTTTTAAAGTTTTTCTTTAAATAAGAGTACAAGTTTTTCCTCATTAACAAATATGGTCATGTGATCGTATTCCTTATGGGGGTATTAGCTGAGCAAATAGCTCTGTCCTGTCTGTCTGCTCTTAGGACTCCTGCTTACAGTGCCCACTATGCACAATCACCCAGGAAGATTAAAATCACCTACTTCAGACACTAGCTTGTGTGGCGGAGAGCAAATCCCATTCCCCATGGTAGCTGTGCCCTAGAAACCACAGCTTCTTATAGACCCCAGTCATCCTCAGCCACCCTGGGGCTTGCTTCACATGTACTGGCCACAAGCCTAGAAGTCCATCAGAGCCCTCTGGCCATCCCACACCGCCACCTGGGGAAATGATTTCCTCTACCCGCTCAGGGTACCAGCTGCAACCTGTAGAGTCTACTCCCCATCCTACCCCACCCCGACTTCCACAGGGCGACTCCTCCTGCTCCTTCACTGTAATGATTCCCAGAATTCATGGGTAGCGTACTTGACTCACTACAGATTTATTACAACCTAAAGGGATAAAATGGACAGGAATCACTGCACAGATATCCCAGTGCTTTGATATCTCCACTCATGCATGGTCACCAACCAGTGGATGTCTCACATCTCCATCTTCTAAAGCTTCAATGCCTTCCCAAAGCTAGCCACATGGAGCAGAGCAGGGTCCACTCTGTATTTGGCTTCGTCTTGTACACCCCTTATTCTGTTTAACTATTCTGAAGTTTCTCTGCTGTTTTTCCCTGTATTGTCGGAAATCTGAAGTAGAGAAGAGATCATTGAATTTGAGTGTTTCAAATTGAATGGACTATATTCTTCAGTGTAAGAAAAGCAGCCATAAAAACAGCCTCCACTACGGAGACCAGATTTCCTTGGAAATCAGTTTTATCAAATAACCAACAGTCTAACGAGTGTACTATTTAGCTAATTGAGCTAAAAAGGCCTTCTAAAACAAAATGTTGGTAAAATATAAATTGTTGTCTGGACATTAATTAGATGACATGTATATGGATTTGTTTACTTATAAACTTAACTTTGATTTTATAATGTGTACTCTAATGAATCAAACTGGTTTACAACAACTTTAAGATCAAAATCTACAAATTATATGCTAACAAATATGTTCTTATTTTTATGTTTCATGGGTTCTTTTTTATGCATCCAGCTGAAACAGTGAAAAAGTTTTATATAAATTTTTATAGCATTAGATAGAATTTAGTAGATTCTAAGAACATGCAATTTGTATCTCAAGAGGCTCTGTTGGCCAGAGACTAGTGGGCACTAAGAAAGATCTCTCTGCATTTGTAACCATCTACGCACAAAGCAGAGAAACCTGCTAGTTCTGAGTGGCCCTGGCTGCACAGTGGTTAAACTAACTGCCAGGTGTCCGAAGCTGCAGTCTCAGAAATCCAGAGGCAATCCCCCCTATCCTGTAGGCTCACTGATTCAGAACTGACTCCATGGCAATAAGTTTATAAACTACATCGTGGTTAATTTGTAACAACAATCAGTTCAAGTAAATATGAATTATCAAGTACATAGTGCAACTGAAAAACAACAGGTTTAATAATTTAAATAATATGTTCTATCTGAAACTTGTAAGAGGTGTATATAATATTTACCATTGGTCTGATCGTCTTTCTGACTTTTAATTAACCTTGCAAATTTCCCATTCAGTCTTTCAATATATATGTACATATGTGTATATGTTGATATGGCTTAACCTTTTCCATATTAACTTTTGTCACCTACAAATAACCCTTTGCTTTTGTAGAGCTATTAAGATGTCTAACCAAAATTTTTTTGAAGACATGAACTTATAAAAAGTTGAACCCACAAGACTAAATCAAAATTTCTGAAAGGTGGCAAAACACAGGCATTACAGCTTATCCTAACAGTCACAGAGAGAACCACTAAATGTTGAAGTTCCTTATGCAGAAATAATGTAGGCTGCTTAACAGTATCTCAGTATGAGAGTAACTACTGAAAGAAGGTTTGCTATAATTTGATCCATTCAGATCTGAGTAAAGCTACTATCCCTAAAACACTGCTGACATTCAACCAACATAACATTCAAAAGATCACAGTCCTTTAGGTCACCATAAATATGATCCAATCCTCCTCCCACCACAAGCCATCAGTTTTGACATGTGCCAAGTATTATCCTGCAGAAATTGAGGATCCCAAAGACAGTTGTCTGCCACAGACAAATACCTATATCTAGAATGCAATGGTCCCTGAAGAAAAGAGTTTACCACTCGTCAAGGATGTCCTTCAGCTTGGCATTTTGTATCTTAAGGAATTGTTTATGGTGGAAGACCCAGTAGCAGGGTTGGACTGCAAGCATATCTGGAACTGACATGCTAAAAAGTAAAATACACTTTCCTAAAACAAAACAAAGAAATCTCCTTCTCCTAATTGTCAAGTCTTGCAATGAAACTCTATACTTCTCTCAATAAACATCTGGACCAATCGTGATAGTTCCTCATTGGTAGTACCCAGAGTATATGGGATAAGAGTAGCTATCACTGTTTTTGACACAGTAGGTAGATTCAGACTTCAATTGTTTCCATTCCTGAATAAGAATGGGAATAACATGAACGTGACTATTCTTACCTATCTTCTGTCAATGATTCCATGAAAGTAGCAGGAGTCAAAGTCAAAGACCTTAGACAAACACTAAGAATAGAAACATGGTTTCAGGACTTTGAGGGATATGAAAAGACTTTTCTCCAGCTTCTCTCCCCCAAATATATGTCAGACCTAGGACACTACTTGCAACTAATGGAAAATGATTGTCAAATTATCTCCCTGAAGGCACCAGTCATCCGGAGCAAGCAGATCCTATTAACTGTCCTACCATAGGTGGGGTTCACTCCCTACTGTTAAGAACAGTGGATTGCTTTCCTTGAAAGCTTAGAATAAATCAGGTCTCTAGTTCAAGGACAGTCAAGATTAGGGCACCATCATGAATCTAGGATTCGTCCAACTTGTCACATTCCTAACCTTAATCTCTCCTCTTCCTGTAGCGTGCACACCTCTAGTATGTCCCCCTCCCATTACTGTATAACCTAAAGTACAACCCTTTTCTGTGATGTATGTCTTCACCTGTAATCAGGGGACTTGCATGCTCCCCAAAGATATATAAGCCTTGGTTAGAAATAAATTGCTTTCTCTCTCTCTCTCTCTCTCTCTCTCTCTCTCTCTTTCTCTCTCTCCTGCTTTCCTCTCCTCCCACATCCCCATGAGGACCACCAAGAAGGACTGAGTGAGCATGATTTCATGAAATGTGTCCAACTCCTTCATTTTACTTTCCCTCCTATCTCTCTTATTCTTTATAGCTTTACTATAATCTTTATATATCTTAACCATCCAATTGTGCTTACTGAACCCATGTTAGTGTGAGAGGCTGGTTTCCTCCATGGGATGTGAATGCTTGGTTGGAATATGTGGGGAATAGATTTCTCCCAAGTTGTCTCCCCCAAATATATGTCAAACTTAAGCTGTTAGCTACATGTGGCAAATGACTATACACTTGGAGGTCAACAAATGTAGATCAGGAGCTACTGTCCCTAAGGGTTATCAGCCAAACCAGACTGTATAGTCTGTCCCACCCTAAAGTAGACCCCACTCCCTTCTGATAAGGATAGTAGTAGAGTACTTCCTTATAGGAGCCCAGGGAAGTCAAACCCACCTAAAGATGATCAAGGTTAGGCTGCCATATTGAATCTAGGGTCACATGTATACTCCTAGCCTCTTCCCTTGGTATCACGTGTACAACCCTAGATTATCCCCTTCCAGCTATTGTACATCTCCTTCCTGTGACGCCCCGCAGGGTTAGAATAAACTAGAGACCCCTCCCTCCTGCCGGGTCCTCTGGCTCCCAGCTTCCTGCCCTACGCTGTGTGTGGACCTGGCTGTTGAGATCATGGCCGTCAATAAGGTGAGCATATCTGACCCCATTATTTCTATCTTTCCTATCTTCTATGACTTTACTATAATCTTACATAGTATTGTTGTACAATTGCATCTACCAGACATGTGATGACCTGTGAGGGGCCGGTTCCTTTAAAATAAATGGATTTAATATTCTTTTTTCCTTTCCTCCCACTTCCCCATCAGGTCAAACCATTTTATTAGTAGCTAATCCAGACAGCATACCATTCCATAGCTCAATCATTTCAAACAGTGTTTTACAGTCACTAATCAGTTCAAAAATATTTTCTTCCTTGAAACCGTTGATATCAGCTCCCCTTACCTCCCCTACATTCCCCGCCTTACTCTCAGTAACCCTTAATCTAGTTGTTATCTCTGTCTGTAGATTCACCTATCTCGGATTTCATATATTGAAAAACATAGCAAAACACACAACAAACTCAAGAGGTTACCATCAATTACGAAATATGATGGAGACAAACCCCAATATAATAACAAACATAGAAAATATGAAAAAGACCAAAACTCAGATCAAGCACAAAGTGTATCAGAAAGGAGATCAAATGACAAGGCTTTATTCACTCAAGTAAGATTGATCATTTTCATCTAATGTAGTCATGTCTCCAATATGCTTTGGCTAGTAACCAGGTTATTCCCATCCCTCAATTATTTTGGAGGGAAATCATTAGAGGTTTATCCCCTGTGTAGATTCTGCAAATACATTTTGGTCTTCCACTGTCATCCACAGCCTTCTGCATCCCAGAATCTCACAGTTTAATTGCTGATATTATTCCCTCCTCCAGGTGTGGATTACATAATTTATATAGATTAAATATTCTTTGTGCTCTCAATAAAATTGACTGATGCACTAGAGCCACAGGTAGACCAGAGGCTCAATTAGTCTCTTCTCCACTGGGATGGACATCTGAGCCAGAGCACAAGAACTGCATGATTGCTCAATTCCAGAGTCATGAAGCTGGAAGAAATAAAAGCTGCAGGTCAGTGTCACTGCGATTCCCTGAAAGTCAATGCCATATGGGTCAGCCCCAAAAGGCCATTTGAACTCTAACAAAGAGCAACAATTTCGCCTTGTTCCTTTCTAAGTTCGGGTAGAATTTGCTGTTCTTGGGGAACCTAACTGGTGTGGTAAACTGAGAGATTGGGTGAGAATTTAATTTAGCTAAATCTGCTATGCTCATAAATATCAGTCTGGAAAGCTTTCTTTTGTGGGGGGGAGGACATTCACAGTATAGTGAGATATAAGTAAATCTTGATATACATTCTTGTGACTGAACACAGTCCCTCCCTAACCTCTAGTCCACCCCCATAAAGGAACTGTCATAAAAGATGAACCATTCCTGCATCTGGCTGTTCACTATGCCTTACGGTTATCTATTGATAGGAGTAATCAGGTCCTATAGCTCAACCTACTGTAAAATCCAGCACTCTTTTCTGATGCCTCTTGTTAATGTGGACCATAATTGTTCCCCTGAAATAAGAACTCAGAGGCGTTTGAGATCAACTAGCATTAGGTCAAGACAATGAACCTATTCCAGTGGTTCTCAAACTTCCTTACGCTGTGATCCTTCAATACAATTCTTCATGTTGTGGTCACCCTCCAACCATACAATTATTTTTGTTGCTACTTCTTAGCTGTAATTTTGCTACTTTTAAGAATCAGGCAGCACCTGTGAAAGGGTCATTTGACCCCCAAAGGGGTCACAACCCACAGGTTGAGAACCACTGGCCTGTTCATTATGCTACCCGCTCTGATATTATCCATCCACTATGCAATATATTCACTGTATGACATGCATGCCTTTTGAAAGATATGTAAGCCCCATTTTATATATATATGTATGTATGTATTTTTATATATACACATACCAATTGAAAAATATATTCAATCTCTTGGTCCTGACATGGAAACAAGGAGCCCTTGTGCCCTGCTGTCTATCTGTATTATTTTCCATAATTAAAAAGTTGCTTTAAGGTCCCATTTGACTGCTGGGGGCCTATACCTTGGCAGACTGGGTGCAGTGCATTCAAGCAAAAAGTGCTGATCATTCAAGCAACTTGAAAATGAGTTTTCCTTAGTCATTATCTAGCAGATGTCTGGTTTGTGGGAGTGGCTGCTTGAAACCCTCCCAGAAAATTGGATTGGCACCTGTGCTTTGGTGCAACTGGGCATCCCTAGTGCCCCTCCATAGGAAAAGGAATTTAGGTCCCCAGTGAGGATCTTACAGTCCTCATGTCTACATTGATTTTCTAGAAGGTCCCCTAGGAAGATCAGATCAATTTAAAGCAAGGAACCAGATAGTGGCAGGTTTTGTATTCGCCCTGTTCTGGTGGACCACAATAAAGGAAATGTAGACTGGACAAATTATGTATATTGTAACCAGCAAAGATTTGTCAGTTATACCCACGACACTATTAAAGTGATAGCTAAACAATTAGGGCCCACAAGCAACATGGCATGGGAAATTCGCCTAGCTGTAGACAACATTAGCAGAAAAGGGAGATGTAGGTGTCATGATCAGAGTCCAATGTTGCACCTGCATTCCCAACAACACTGCCCCTGATGGCATTACCACCCAAATATTGCAAGGCTTACCCACCCTATTTAAAGAACTAGTTGAAAATTGAGGAATAAATGATTCCTTTCCCAAGCCTAATTGAGGGATGGCCTGGCAAGTGGAAAAGGCTCATGACTCCTGTGCTAGCTTTTCTAATTGTTGTTATAGGGACATTCATTCTACTAGACTGCAGTAGCATTTCCATGTCTCAGAAATTTAGCTCAATGATGTATCCGAACCAGGTGTCCTCAAACTATGGCCCGTAGGCCACATATAGTGAATTTATTGTTTTGTTTTGCTTTTTAACTATTGTCCAGCCCTCCGACAGTTTGAGGGACAGTGAACTGGCCTCCTGTTTAAAAATTTTGAGAACCTCTGATCCAAACCATCTTCAGTCCACATCTCTCTCCTCTTTATACTCCATCTTTCACCTGGAGTCCTATGGTCAGCAAAGTCAGCAATTGCTAGCTGAGTTTGAAGAGAAGAGTGAAGAAATGTAACCTTAAAGAAAAGGCATGGATTGTGGGGAGCATGCAAACCCCCATCATCAAATCAAGTGTACTTCCTCTTCCCTGGTTTGGAGAGCAGACTTAATTGCATTTCATTTGGTGACACGGATGCGTCTTCCAGGCAGCTTTGTGCATCATCAGGACGATCTCTGACTCATTAGGTTCCCACCTGGATTTCTTCTCTTTCTGCAAGGAGCACCATCAAGACCGCAGAGCTCCAGGTGGGGACAGGAGAATACGAGGCAGGATCACCAGATGTCACCAGTGGGATACCGGACAGAGCACTGCTCCTCCGGATACCACTGTGACCAGATACCGCTTCACGTTGGCTAGACAATGGCAAAATCTGTGGTCATACCAGGGCCCAGAACACAAATGATAACAAGCCAGAACACAGAGGTGGGGAGCAGGTGCCACACTTTGCTTGGAAAGATCCTAATGTGACCAGTTTGCTTCCTTGGTAACAGAAACTCAGAAACAACTGAGCCATTGCAATGGTTTCATTGAGCAAGCAGAGCAGCCCTTCAAAGGCCGTGTTGTCAGGATGGGGCTCTGTGATGGACAATGCCAGGAGGCTCAGGCATACATTCTTCTGGGACCTTTGAGAGACCTAGATAGGTGGCTAAGACTGATCAAGTCTAAAGGGTAACTAGCATGGTGTCAAGTAAAGTGCGGGTACTCAAAAATGATCATATCTTTCCTATTTTCAAAAAATGGACATGCCAGCTTTCACAAGTTCCTTTCAATAGCATGCATACATTTTTGAAGGCACACTACTTATGAGCAGTTTTATTGGGGTAAACTCTTTGATCTCTTCTTGCTGAGATTCAAATGTTTTAAAACGAGGATATTAATAGTATTAAGTTCACCACAGGTATAAACCAAGGCCAGGCCCGAGAGAAGGAAAAAGAAGTTTTTTCTGAGTTTCCGGGTGGGATTCATGGGACTCCAGCAGGGAGTCAGAGAAGCCACAATGCCAGGGAGGGAGAGGAGAGATAGAGACAGGAGCTCTGAACTCCCAGGCGAACTCCACTGCTCAGGCCCGCCACCAGGGGGTCTGAGAAGTGCTTACCTGTGGTGGAGAACCAGTTTTAAGCTGGTCAGGGAGAGAGGGTAAAATAATAAAGGGAAAGGGTAGAAACCGCAGGTGAGCAAATAAGGAGGAAGGCGGTAGGAGCTGCAGTTGCAGGGACTGTAAGCCAGCTCCATCCACCTGGAGGTCCACCTAGGTGCACAGACTAGGCTCAGCTTGATGACATCGCCCAGGTGCGCTTAAACTCTTTGATTACTCTTTGACTCCACTCTGATTCTTGTTCTGGTGTTCTCCTGCAGGAAGGGGTGGAGGCAGTGCACACTCAGCCCAGGCCCTGGGGCCTAAGCTCCCTCTCAGCTTACTCTCTCAGGGTATTCTTCTGGGATTTCCTGATCTTGGCCCCTGGGATTTCCTGTGAATACCTGAAACTTCCATTTTCCTCAAGAAATCACTTGGATTACAAATGTACTTCTTTCAGCATTGGGGTGTGACAACTATAGCACTCCAGACTTAACAGTAATAGGTTGTTTGTTTTTAAACACACATGGCTTACACACTGCTCAAAACAAGAATGACTAAGTATATTTACAGGACTCAAAATTCTAGGCTTGTAGACTTGTCGGTGTCACTCTTCTTTGCCTATCCTTCCTTCCCTCTGTGAGCAGATCTCTTCCACTCATGTCCCTGCCTCTACCCTAGTCTTGATCTTAGTGGCTGTGATTTGGAGACCAGGACGCAGGACTCAAGGTGAGGAGAGTCTGATGCCATTTAGTTCAGAAATAGCTGCCCCTTTATGTTCTGGATGATTCATGCACTACAGCTGGCCTCAAGTCAGATTCCTATACTCTTCACCCTCTGTGTAGTAGATACTAGAATACTGACCTACATCAGATCTCTTTCACACCAGAAGCTGATTGCCTTGCTTGGAGTTTGATTCCAAGGGCAAGTCAAGGGGATTGACTACCAACTCAGCTTAAATAAAAGGAAGACGTGCGGAGCCTGGGGAAGAATCTCATTTCTTACTTTGTGGTACTGTTCACAGGACAGTAAGCCAAGCAGACTGAGACTGAGACTGACATAAAGACATTCACTGAGGACAATAAAGGCTCAGGGCTTTAAAAGTGGCAGATGGAGTGTCAGCAAGTTTGATCTCCATACTCAGCACCAACTCTAGGTTCTGATCACACATGTACCACTCTGAAGACAATATCTCCTACTGTTCACGGTTACCTATATATGTGCTTCATTTTTCTGCTGGACTGTGAATTCTCTAAGACAGGACTTTGCCCTTGGGTGCTGTCAAATGCCCCTGAGTTCACCTCTGATTCATTACAACCCTTTGCACGATGGACAAAAATGCTGTTTGGTCCTGTGCCATCCTCATGCAGATCAGACTGTTGTGTACATAGGGCTTTCATGAGATGATTTCCAGAAAGAGATCACCATGGCTTTTTGCCTAGTCTGCCAAAGTTCTATTGGAACATATTCAGTGTCAGAACAGTACACAAACCTCCACCAATGGGCAGATGGTAACCACACATGAGGGATATTGACTGCAAATTGAATCTAGATTTGGAAATGAAGAATTCTGCTGAACCACCACCGCCTCCTCTTCATGGACAGGCTTTCCACAATGGCTGATAAGTAAATGAGGTGTCACTAGGGTTGGAAGGAAGAGGGGCATGCCCATGGTTTCAGTAGACAAGGAATTCATTTAGAGGAGCGGAGTAGCCAATCTCCTGAGGCAGGTACTGTGAGGTTCCACTTCCTAACACAACCTCAGAAGCAGCCCTTCAGGAATCAGGGATTTTTGATTATAAATCAAGGAGCTTGTAAAGTACAAACACCTTTTGTGTGGGTAAGATTCCTCTGGGGAACCTATTCTTTCTGTGGTTTCTGATCCCAGCTGGTGCATTCCTCTGAGCACTCCACTGGTCTCTCAGATTTCCTACTCATATTTGTTAGTTATTTTCAGTCAACTCCAACTCATGAAAACCTTACACACAATAGAAAAAACATTGTCCAGTCCTGTTTCCCCCTACAAGCTGAGCATGTTTGAGTCTGCAGTAAGCTCATTGTGTTAATCTCATTGAGGATCTCCCACGCAGCTGGATCTCTACTTCATGAAGCAAGAGGTCCTCCTCTCGAGACATAACCCTCCTGTGGATGTGTCCAAAGCAAGAGAATGACAATGTTCTATTGTGATTTCAAAATTTTTTCATTGCTAATTCTTTGAAGCAGATCAGCAGGACTTTCTTCCTAGTCTGATTTAGTCTACAAATGCTGTGACCCTGTGGCTTCTGAAATATCACAGGCATAGCTTCAAGCACAGTACAAACATCACAGCACAGCAACCAGGCAGGGGTTGCAGTGTCTCAGAATAGTGGGGTCTGTGTAATGCCTATCCCAGCTCTGATTATCCAGATTAGAAACCTCCAAGCATCACAGCAACCATATAACTTGTAAAGAATTACAATACAGAAAGGGGTCTGAAAGCTATCTGGTACACCCACCTGGCTCCCAGGCTGCCCAGTTTCTCATTTCCTCATTGACATGAATCCCACACCATTGACTGTGTTCTCCCATCCACGTTTCATTTCCCTACTTACCCCTCGGTTCTGAGCTGTGGTCCTTACCAAACGAAGCCTACCTGGAAGTATCCTCAGCGAACTGGCTGGAAAAGGTGTAAGCCCCTGGAATCCCATGAGGAACATCGTTCTGCTTGCTATACTTCACTGAAGTCTTGGTCAGGGTTTGTTTGATCACATTTGATGGACTTTTCTCTGCACTCAGAGTCCTACTCTAAAGAACACACCATTTTGCTCAGGGAAATGGGTTTGACTCGTGCAAAATATCTCATATCAGAAAACCTCAGATTTTGTCCCAGGCTCTGATCTGTTTTCTGTCTCCTACGGCTGACTTTAGAGAAAGAAGGGTCTCTCCAGATTAGCAAACCCAGATTCTTGGAGTGGGAGATAGTCATAATTGGATACTACTGTTCTCTGTGTTGATGATGGTGATGGCAGTTAGATGATTTGGGGGAGGGGGGTGCATCACTGCCTTTGGTGGTCATGGGCACTACCCAGTGCTGCTCCTGAGAGCCGCCTCTGGATTCGAACCACCAAGCCCATGGGCCACAGTCCCGCACTCAACCACTTACGCCACCGGGGCTCAGCCCTAGTTAGATGATTTTATGTCAACTTGAAGATGTATGGAAAGTGTAGGGGTGGAGTCCAACCCCACAATCAAGCCATAGCTTTGATTTGCTTCTTTGGGGTGTGGTCATCTTACAACTGTACTAGCTGTCTCATACAAGTGAGTTGCACCAAGCCACTGCTTTATAGATTAGTTAACTGGTTATTAATACTTATTAAATTTATGTATCTTTCTATCTATATAAATATATGTAGAGAATTATTGGTGTCCTGATTTTGTTTCTCTAGAGAACCCTGTCTAACACACTAGACAACCTGGCCTACTACAATGATTGTCTAGCATGCTGTCTCTGGCCATGTCTCTTGACTTATTTGGCAGTAATCTGGCATTTATTGGCACTCAGAGTGCTGGACTTTGAGTAACAACCAAGTGAGCTTTGACTCAGCAGGGATATTCCTGGTAGACATAATGAGGGGAACCACCGCTATATCAAAAGCTGCCCCAGTCATTGTAAGACTCCATGAACTCGCTGGGTAAGAATGCACATGCCATTTGTCAGAGGGCAAATGAGGTCACTGGCCTAAATGTATAAAACAAATCATGTCTTTCCAAAAGGAATATCGAGAAATGCTAGCTTTAGCCTTCTTGTTTTTGATATGCTGTCTTTTGACCCATGCTGGGCATAGCTGTCATGGGCAATGCATGAGCATTGGGCAAAAATTGCAATCATCAATCTTGGAGTGAGTGCAGGACAAAGGGAAAGATGTTCTGTAAGCTCATCCAAACATGATTCGTCCTTTGCAAAGCAAACAAACTAACATCCTGCTTAAGGTAAAGGCTACTCTCTGCTTTGAGGTTGAAAGGGAAGATCCCACAAATATGGGCCAAAAGTAAGAAGAAACCTGAGGACTGGAGACACAGCTTGATCCTGATTCAGACTGTGCAAGCCATGTTCTTCCATGACTAGTAGGGAGGCTGCTGCAGGGAAGGCTAGAATAGTGGGGCAGCAAAAAAGAGGAATGCCCTCAACAGGATGGCTTGATGCCGTGCATCAGTGGGCTCAAACGTGAGAACCCTGGGAAGACGGTGCAGGACTGGACAGGGTTTCATTCTGTTACACACCGAGTTGCTGAGTCAGAACTGACTTAATGGCACCTAAAAACAACAGTGCATGGAAGACTCACTCCCCGAGAATCATCTGGAAATCCAATGGGGTTCAGCGACTCATATAAGGAGAGCAAGTTAAATGTAGGATGATTTATTCCTAAAATTATCTAGCTAGTGTTGGAGCAATTCTGATTCATGGAATACTAAACTATTTCCAAACAAATTCTTCTTGAGTCACTTTTACAAAGGTAGGTCTGTCAATGCTCCAAAGATTAATTTAAGAACTGTGCTGGGACACCCCCTCCCCTCTCCTTCCATCAGGACCCTCACTAGGAGAAGGTTAAGCTCTGGTTGATAATATGATAATAAAGTGGAAGCTCAAAAGGAACCTTCTGAAATTAGTAAACATTCGTTCTTGGATTTTGGTGCCTTCATCTTGGTTTTAAGATGCTCTTCCCTAGAACTCCCATGCTCTGTCAATGACTGCAATAACTAGTAAACAGCTCCTCACTTATCAATATGGCTAAATGACAAAGATCTATATGCATTATTCATGGTTTGAAGGATGCCCCGACTTTTGGAAGTGCTATGTCCCAGTGCCACCATCCTCTGGACCCCAAGATCCTGCTCTGAGGTCTGGTGATCCCCCAGATTGACGATCCAATCGCCAGACTACAGGCACCTTTGGTAGCTCTGAGGCTGAGGCAACGGGTGGGCTAAGGGTTAAAATGGACATTGGAGGTTGTGCCCACACCCATGCCCCTGCCTCCTGCAACAGCTCTCTTGGCAGTCCCCGATGAAAGCTGCCGTCCCACAGGCCAGGGTGAATCTCACAGAAACAAACAGCATACTGCTGACCTTGGAAGGCTGGAAGTCCGACTGAGACCAAGAAGTTGGAAACTAAGGGCTTTCAGTACCATCCAGGAGCAGAAAGCAAGCGGCAAAAACTTCCCTCACTCCCCATCCCCCTTACCGCAGACCTTTCTCAGAAAACAACGCTCAAATAGAAAGGCAAACTCACTGTCATGGAGTCATGCCAGGTCACAGCAACCCGCTAACGCAGGAACGCGCCGTCCCCGTGTGTGTCTGAGAACGCCACGCTTCACTGGGAGCCCCCTCCGACTGGTGTCAAACTCTCTGTGGGACTTGAGGTTCGCAGCCCAGGCAGTAAGCACTACAGCACAAACCAGCCTGTCACCTCTGTGGTACCGAGAGTACAGTGGGGATTTGACTGTCGGCTGTCGACTGTCAAGTGGCTTCCTGAAAACGGACATATCAGCTTTGGGGCAGACAGACCTGGAGATTCTGCAGTTCAGAAGCTGGAGAGGAGGAGGAAGCCCAGATTTAGGTGCAAAGTAGTCTGCTAGTAAATGTGAAAGTGAAAGTGAGAAACATACTGTACAATTCTTAAAAAAAATATTTGTCCCTACTATTGGCGAATGTCTCCATTTTTAGATAATTTTCTCAAGAAATAATTGGATACTACAGATATTCAACTAGGTTTTATTAGCAGTGACCAATTGGAAATAACCATATGGTGTCTTTATATAATAGAATATAATAACATAGGAAAAATGTTGAGAAAAAAGCAATTCATATCTAATATATAGAGGTTGTACCATTTTGCATTCCCACCAGCAATAGATGAGAGTTCCAGTTTCCAAATATCTTCACCAACCACTTTTTAGAAAATCTTAGTCATCCTTCTAGGACTATAAGGATATTTCATTGTAGTTTTTTTTTAATCCATTGTGGGTTTTATTTTTATATTCCTGAAGTTTGAAGACATTATGCTAGCAAAATAAGTCAATCAAAAAGGGAAATATTGTATGATCACATTAACCTAATAGAAAAGGCAAATGTATAAAGGCCACAATTGTTTCGAGGGATTCTCTTCAAGTTGTTGAAGAATAAAGATGCTACTTGGAGAACTAAAGTGAGCCGGACTCAAGTCACGTATATTTAATTGCATCCTATGCATATGCTAGTTGGACAATGGATAAGGAAGACCATGGGATAATTGATGCCTTTGAGTTGTGCTGATGAGGATCAAGAGTACCACAGTCTGACAGAAGAACAAAGCAGTCGTAAAAGAGCGCAGTCAGAATGCTTCTTTGAGTTAAAGACGGTAAGACTTTGTCTCCAAATGCTGGACATGGAGGGGATAGTCCTCGAGAAAGGACATCATTCTTGGTAAAGCAGATGGTCAAAGAAACAGAGGAAGTCCCTTAAGAAGATGACGTCAACAGTGGGCTCACACATAACAAAGATGGGAGGGAGGAGAAAAGATGGGAGAAGGATAATGGTCGTGGAAAAAGTGCAGTGATTGAGAGTACAGTTGCATAGCCTGTGAATAAATAATAAACCTGTGAACAACTGAATTGAAAAAGGTTTATGAAAAAGACATTCATAACAAGAAAAAAGCAGCTGCTAAAGTTGCTTGTGTATAACCAAAACTTCATGGAAATTGGTTCTCTGGTTTGAAAATTTGGGATCATGGTTTTATTGAACATACCAGTTAATCAGCCTAATAAGTGTGGTTAGTGCTTTTGTTCTACCTCCTACTTTACCATGCAGTACCTGGCATCATAAAAGCTTTCCAGAAAACATCCAAGCACAACAAATTATCTTAATTAACTTGGAGCAACAGAATAGAAAAGAGTCAGAATGGAGGTCATGGAAAGTGTGGCAAATTGCCTCCAGGAACTACTGCCTCCTTGGTCTTGAGACCAGAAGAACTGACCACTGTTACTGAATGTTTTTAATCACAGATCCCATAAAAGACTCCTGATCAAAAGGGGAACAAGAGGAATAGAATCACAAATTCTTTTGTACTCTAGACTTCATGAATACATGAAGGGTGAAAGAACCCCTGAAACTATTGTATTGAGATATACTGTAAGTCTTAAACAAAAAAAAAATATTTCCCTGAAGTCTACTTAAAACCAAATAGTGTGGTTAAGAAATTAGATGGTACTCAGCTATCAGATTGAACTATGGGATGATATGATGTCTGGTTTGTCTCCTAATGAAATGGATGGAAACAAACAAACAATAGTTAGCTTAGAAGTTGACAACCTGTGACTGGAGAGCCATATATGGGCCTTTCAGAACAGACATGTGGTTCTGAAGTAAAACTCAAAAAATTGAAAGAGTATTATTCAAATAATGGTAATTTTATTTATTTATTTATTTGTAAGTATATATTTATGCTTCTCAAACAACTTTTAAATTGCTGTGAGGGACAAGATTGACTCTTCCATCTCCAGAGCTATCAAACCCTTAGTTTGGCTGAAATGTGAGAGGGCAGTGAGTTTATTTGAATCAGTAAGGAATCACTCTGGAAAGCAGGATGAGAATTGATGCACAAGTCATAAAATGTGATCGATGCTACTGAAGTGTCTAATAAATGTTGTTGAACTGGTGTTTGCTTTGTTGTTCTCAACAAGATGTATAAATAGGTGAAAAGAAAGAAAAATCATGCAAAAATATTGCCTTAGGAAAAGAATACTGAGTAATTTTTAATTTTTCTTCTATTACTACAAACACATCACATACTGAAACATAGTTCTCGTCTGCCTTATGCACTGTCCTTAATATCTGTTCTTTCATCCAACACTGTTTCCAAGGAACATCTTGGAAACATCTTTGTCATCTTAAAGAAACATATAATCCTGATAATGAACACAGGAGATGACCAAAAACTCTTCCACTCAAACTAGTTTCTGATATAAGCAAAAGGTGCTCATCAATAATTGTTCTAGACATGACAGGTGTAGTGGCTGTAGAGAAATTTCCTTTATTTTGCCCCTGCAATGGCTCAGCTGCCAAAGTTGGTATTCATCAGATTTATTAAAGGGCAACACTATCTCAGCTTACCATGGACTCTGCATTTCTACCTGTTGACCCCTTTTCCTGTGTTTGTATTGACAACAAATCACAGGTGATGGATGGCAGAGTGTGGCTACTCACAGCTATCTGTGAGTTATGGCTTACGTAACTAATTGGAGAAGTAAACCTATCCAATCTCATCAAGAATAGAAAATGTGGGTGTAGTTCAGCTGCTTCTGTGTTTCTGGCTGGTCTTACATTAAAAAGATATGTTATTACTGTAAACACACTCATTACACCCCAGTGCAGGTTCTCTGGAAAGTTATTTTCCCTAAATTAATCATATTCAGTCAATAAATCCCTTTGAGCTTGTATGCACACACCCGATCATAACAGGATGTCATTCCTTGGTGGGAGAACAATACAATCATATATCCTGCTGTCACAGGGCTACCGAACTGGGCTTCTATGGGAGAGAGAATTTTCCCCTCCACTTCTCATGCAAACCAGGGTATGAGATTGAGGAGTTGGACCCCATCCTTCTGTGGTTCATTCACTCAATGATTTATGCAATAAATGCTGCTTAGCCCTTACTATACGCTAAGCATCATGGAGTTGCTAGAACAGAGTAGCAAGCAAAGCATTTGCAAATAGAACTAAAATAGCTATTAGTAAGACCGACAATGAACAAGTAAAAGAAGAAAGTGCAGTGGTGTGTGGGACTCTATGACTGTAAGCAGTAGAGGCTTGACTGTGAACTGGAATGCTGGAGGTTCAAGTTCAACCAGAAGACCCAGTGCTCCACTTCTGAAAACTCAATTGTTAAATGTCTTGTTAAAACTGTTGTGGCAGTCATGTATTTGATGTCAATTTCATGATTGGGAGTCTAGCAGTAGAGCATAGCCCTATCTGCCAATCTGGAGATAGTCAAGGAGACCTCGGTGTGGGAATGGCTTGCTCCTGAGAATTCTGGGAAGTCTCGCGGTATTCCCCAATTGGAGAAGAGAGACTTGACTCATTCTCTCCTGAAGACGAACTACTGACAAGATGAGCTGACAGCATGCTGATCGATACTGATTCCTGGAGAATGGAGGAGCCAGAGAAGAGGCCACATGGGCTTGCCCTGATGGAGCCAAACCTCTGGGGCCAGAGAAGCCACACGGAGACTCCTGTCAGTGCTGAGATGCTTCTATTGCACCCACTTGCCTGTGATTGTCCTGGTGTCATCACACGTGCTTCGTAATTCGGAAGGAGACTTTATAGACTGGTTTCGGACAGATGGGCTAATATCGGACTTATGACTTTTAACTGGACTGGGTTGGGATGCATGTTCATGAATATGTTTCTCTAGTCTACCCGGACTAACACAATTGTTTAAAGTTATGTTGTCAGAAAATCCACTAAGCAAGCTGGGCTTTACAGTAAACCCACATGTCACAGATTAAAGGAACTAGTACACTCCCATACCCTTAAAGCAATAAGGGGAGGGCTAGATGAGGAGGACTGCTACTCTAAGGTCATGGAATTGAAAGATATTGGACTTATACTAATATGACCAGACGTCCTGCTTTTTAACAAGTCAACAACATCCGCAGCATTTTAAAATTAAAATAAATATATTCAATACTATTTTTGCGTTCTATGCAAATTTTTGTTGCTCCATATAAAGCAAATTTTTAATCAAGAACCACACCTCCCCGCCCCTCGGTCAATGGTTTCCTGCTTAAAATCTGGTCACTTTAACTTACACTCAAATTTCCAGCCTTTGAAGTGCCCAGTAATAGGCAACTGAAGACTATATTTAACACTTTCATGTTTTCTGAGCCTTCTACAACCTATGTAAGTTCTGCAGATAAGTTCTGTAGTTCTGTATTAGTGAATTACTGTTTTGAACTTTGTACCCTGTGCCTAATTTCATTGTTTTTTAAAACAGTGTTCAGTCACTTAAATTTCTAATATGTACCAGAGTATCATATATCTCAATCTAAAAAGCTTTCTCATGCATCAATGCAAGTATTCTCTCTCTCTCTCTAATATTCTCAATTCCATATCAGTGGCTAGTTGAATGATACTATTATAAGAATTACTAAAGACCCCATGAGATCAAAGGAGCCTTGTGGTACAAGTTAGACTGTTAACCCCAGGGCCATAAGTTTGAAACTAGTAGCACTTCAGCAGGAGCAAGATGTGGTTTTCTACTCCTTTAAAGAATTTCAGTCTTGGAAACAAACCCACAAGAGCTGTTCTACCCTGCCCTATGGAGTCATTATGAGTTACCATTGATTCGATGGCAGTGAGCTTAGTCAGTTTTGGCATTGGAAGTCACTTATATTTTTTTTTGGGGGGGGGGGGAATCACTGCTTTCCGGTGGTGGGAGTAGGAGGCCCAGCCCCACTGCTGAAATTGAACCTCCGTCCCAGTGGGCCACAGTCGGAAGTCACTTATTGTATCTATCAAAAACTGATAATGCTGCCACTAGTGAAACAGGCATATTTGAATACACAACGACCAACTTAAAACGTGGAACCTTAGGTATATGAGTGGATTTTGAGATTAGACTCAACCCTAAGTCCTAAGCTAAGAACAATCAGTTCTTATGATGCTGACCCATCCAGTAATTACTCTTATGAAGAAACCACTGGAGGGCTGACGCCTGGTGGCGTAAGTGGTTGAGTGCAGGACTGCGGCCCGCGGGCTTGGTGGTTCAAATCCAGCAGCGGCTCTCAGGAGCAGCACTGGGTAGCGCCTACAACCACCAGAGGCAGTGATGCCCACAAAACAATACAAAAGAAACCACTGGAGATATGGGTGCTATACCACAGTGTGGTGGAAAAAAACCCCACATTGTACCTGCTCATCAGAATACTAATGTCTGGGTTCTGAAAGGCCTGTCTTAAAATAAGCAGCCAACTAAGTAGGGTGCTAGTTAAGTGCCAGTTTTTGGAAGCGTGCCAGTTTTTGTGATCCAACGATTGTAAATGGCAAAATGCAAGATGAGAGGAGGAAAATGTATGAGGGCTAAACTCTGAGCACCCATATGCAGAAGGCTAAGAAACACTGTGAAAGTCCAAAATTCCTTTGCAGAGACCTCACACGGAATAACACTCCATTGAATTCCCTTGGACCATTGAGCAGGAGTGTGAAAAACCTTTCCCTCAGACAGAGGGCATCAGAAAGTGAACTAATGCATTTATAAACAAGGGCTGGGTAGAACTTCCTACAATGTTTCGGAGACTGTAGCACTTTGCAGGACAGAAAGCCCTGTCTGTCTCCAGAGGAGAGCAGCTGATCATTTAGCAGTTAGCAACCGAATGTATAACCACGACACAACCTGGGATCCTCAATGCAGGTTATAATTTAACATCATTTATCATCCCTTCTGATCCACTCTTAATTTCTTCCAGGTCTAAAAGTAGTATCTGCTTTTTTGCAGTTTGGAGCTTTTCTTTGCTATTCTCCTTAGGGATTTTATGTATGATTTTCTTTTTTTTTTAAATAATTTTTTTGGCATCACTGCCCTCTGGTGGTCATGGGAGCTACCCAGCCTTGCTCCTAGAGAGCTGCTGCTGGATTTGAACCACCAAGCTCATGGGCCGCAGTCCTGCACTCAACCACTACGCCACCGGGGATCAGCCGTCTGATTTTCTTGTATGAAATCCAGGATAGGCAACTATATGGAGACAGTAACTAGATTAATAATTTCTTAAAGTTATAGCAACAGAAGTTTGAGGGAAGGAGAGCTAATAGCTATGTACAAATATAATGAAGAAAATGATCTACAGCAAAAATATTCTGTGGAGCAAAATTCTACTCTGACACACATGAAGTCACCATGGGATGGTGTGTACTCCATTGCTGTTGGTGATGGATGAATGGGTGAAATGTTTTAAGTAAGTTTCACAGGTGATGTCTTTGAGAACGTGGGAATTGTGCTGAAATCTGAAGGAAAAATAAGCCTGTCATTTGAAGAAGAATGTGCTAGCCAGAAGAGGCAGAAAAAAATGAGATTGATATGGCAAAAATGGAGCCAGCAGGAGATACATTGAGAAACAAAACTGAAGAAGTTGGTAAGAAGGCAACTGCATGCTCAGAAGTGTGTGTGTGTGTGCGTGCGTGCGTGCATACGCAGGTGTACACAAGGGCATGGGAGTGAGTATTAGGAATAAAGCCAAGTTGGAAAATAAGTTCTCGGGCTGAGCCCCAGTGGCGTAGTGGTTGTGCGCGGGACTGCAGCCCACTGGGATGGAGGTTCGATTCCGGCTCCCAGGAGCAAAGGCTGGGCCTCCTACTCCCACCACCAGGGCAGTGATGCCTAAAAAAAAAAAATAATAAGTTCTCAAGAAAGTGTAATCTGAGAATTAGAGCAAACATTAAATCTGTATCCTGAGCAAATCATCAGATAACCTCAACTATATGAAAAAAAAATGTGGCATCATGATTGGAGGAAGGCTTATTAACAACCTGTGATATGCAGGTAACACAATCTTGCTTACTGAATGAGAGGAGGACTTGAGGCATTTGCTGACGAAGAGCATGGATTGTAGTCTTCAGTGTGGATTACAACTCGATGTAAAGAAGACTCAAATCCTCAAAACTGGACCCATAAACAATGTCAATGCTCATGGAAGCAGCAGTCTGCATAAAATCTCTTTAAAGTGTGGAAAAGCAAAGATGTTACTTTGAGGACTAGGATTACTTTCTTTTTTTTTCTTCTTCAATGAAGTGCTTTTATTTTTTACAGCAACCAAACATGTTTCATATAAAATCCCTATACTATACAAACTGTAATCACAACAGCATTCACATAGCAGCAATGACGTGGGAGGGAAGGTTTTCAGGCTCCCGACAACTTCCAACTTCCTGTGCCCATGGCCCATGAGCACATGTGGTCTTGAAAAGAGGGCAGAGCAAGGTTGCTATACGTAGAAAGGCCTTGGTGCCTACCCCCTGGATAGAGAGTGCACAGTAGACCCCTCCCCAACATACCAAGTCTCTACCACTGAACTCTAAGAGAGGCGGAGCCCAGCTGGGGTAGGATATATATGCCATGCTATTTCCAATGGCTTCATATGCCCGCAAAAGCTGGACACTGATTAAAGAACACCAAAGAAGAATGGATGCATTTGAATTGTGGTGTTGGAGAAGGATATAGAAAGTACCATGGACGGCCAAAATGACAAACAAATCTGTCTGGGAAGACGTATAGCCAGAGTGCTTCTCAGAGGCAGGGGTGGCAAGACTTTATTTCTCATACATTTGGTATGCTCTCAGAAGAGACTCCTCCCTCAAGAAGGCCATCATGCTTGGTAGAAGGGCAAGGAAAAATAAGAGGGTCCTTGAAGAGCAGATTTGATGCAGCATCTGCAACAGTGGGTTCAAGAATAGGAACAATTGGGAGAAAGAATGGTGTCGGAGTGAGCAGTGTTTCTTTCTGTTGTACGTAGTGTTGTTAGGAGCCAGAACCCCCTCCCTGGCACCTAGTAACAACAGCAAAGTTAGAGATGAAGGGAAGACTCTGTGAGTGATCCCTCCATGACTGGAAGAGGTTATGGTGAGCAGGGTGCTGAAAAATATATGGTTTCTCTGAGAAAGACTGTCTTGGCAACTACTGTGCAAAAGGAGTTGATCTGGAGGCAGTGGAAGAGAAGAAACCTGCAGACAAGAGAATTTCTTTGGCTGCATGCGTGCTTCCAAAAAAACCCAAACTAAATAAAACACTAACCCCATGGCCAAAGAGCTGATTCTGAATCACTGAGGGCTGAGGTAGGGTTTCAAGACTGTAGATTTTAGTGAGTGCAAACAGCCTCAGCTGTCTTCCACCTGGCATCCAATGGGCTTGAGCTGATAACCTTGAGAGCAGCAGTCTAATTCTTAACCCACAGAAACACCAAGGCTCCTTTTCACTTTCTGAACTTGGTTCTGTATAATTGACCTTCTTCTTCAGCTCTGTGATGTGGGTTTTAACAGGCAGTATCCTTCAGCCACTGTGTCTGTTCCACTCAGAGAGACGTGACTACAGTAAGGCAGAGAAAGGAAGACATTGAAAGTCTTGTGGCCAAATGCCATGGATTAAATCTTGTCTCCCTAAAACTTGTATTGGAATCTTAATTTTGTACCTAGATGGGATCTTGTTTGGAAATAGGGCTCTTTGGTATGCTAATTGGGTTATATGCTAATAGGCGGACTCCAAATCTAATCATTTCTGAATCATGAAAAGAGCAGAATGGACACTGACACATAGGAGAAATGTGCATTTACAAGGATCACTTGAGATTACTAGAAGTTTAAGTAGAAAATGAAGGACTGTCAGCAAATTTGTGACCTTAATTTATTTGAACTTTGAGCTTCCAAAATGTCAAAAAACATAAAAATCCGTTTGGAAGGTTATCCATTTGTGGTAGTTACATTATAGCAACACTAGGAAATTAAGACAGTTCCTAACACATGTACTATTTTCTTAACTAACTCCTTTATTTTCTTAACTGAGTATGGAGTGGGCAAACATGATAGGAAATCGAAAAATGGTTTCAAAATCACTAGAATTGAAGTAAACAAATAGTTGTAGTGTTCTAAAGCCAGAACATGATAGAGGAAATGGATTGATTGCCTTTCCCCCCCGCCATGTAGATTCTGTAGTTGTTTAGAAAGTCTCTCACATGATGCTCCTTCCGTTAGTATGAGGAGTGGGTTTGTTGTTCCTTGTGTCTATCGGGGACCAGTTTTTCTGTCTTTCTGTGTCTAGAGTCTTACCAGTCAGGTCCTTTTGACAGCCTATGCTTCCATAGGTGAGCCTAGGTGACTTCTGTTTGCCTAGGAGGTTGGAAACATTCAGTCATACAGTATGTAATCTAAAAGCCATCATGGTTGTTCTTGGCTCCTGGCCACTTCTGCATAGTTTGGGAATTCAGACACCATTGCAAAGGATGTCATGGAAAGGGAAGATGCGGATAGCACTTCAGAACTTGAGAATCATTGACGATGTTCCTTTTCTGATGGGCTGTTCTACCACCTGTTGGTTAGTTTGTTGTTCTTTGGTGACTTGTGTATTACTGCAAGCAATGCTGGAAGTTTTTTCACAAGCATCTCCAATATCAGCAAAGCAGACAGATTTTTAGTGGAGCTTCCAGACTAAAACAGACTACGAAAATTTGAAGATGGATTCCCCAGTATGAAGTAGTGAAAGTTCTCTGGACCACAGCAGAGTGTTGAACCCTCCAGGTGGCAAGGCACTCAGAATACAGTGGCTTCAACAAGGGTAGAGAACAGTGAAGAAAAAGCTGGTGCAGGACCAGACAAGAGTTGGCCTTAACTCCATGGCAGCTAAGAACAATAGGGCATTACTATGTGAATGGAGCCAGTTCCCCTGAAGGCACTGAAGCAGGGTAGGAATGGGAAAGCTGCAAGACCTAACATGGCAAACAGGGTACAAAACCTAGTTAGTGATCTGTGTGAGAGCTCATTGGGAAGCAAAGGAAGACTATGCCATGCATGCCTCCCACATTCTATATCCATCCATGGGACCTTGGTCACTGTTTTCCACCAATGTAACAACAACCTCAGGGCTGGGTGAGATAAAGTACACAATGGGCCTAACAGAGCACTTCACACTGTGACTCACTAGTTACTTTTGTTCATTGCTGACATGTTGGATTTAAGATTGGATACAAGTTCTGTCAGCAAAACAGAGTATTTTGCTGCAGGCCAATCATAAATAACCATCATCAACACTAATGATTTTGATGGCATCTGTCTGTCTTTCATTGGAAGAGCTACAGCTTGTACATCTCAGGTTGCAAGTATCCTCAAACTGGGTGGTAGTCTGGCTTTGGGTAGAACCTGAAAGGACTAGGAGGAGAGGGTAGGGATCAAAGAGGAGGCAATGCCACCTTAACCTCAAGCAGAGGGGCAGTCAGATCTTTGAAGAGACTTGTTGAGCATCCCCTTGAGACTTGGCTTCCATTCTTACATAAAATCTCTATTGGCTTTGTTTTAGACACAGATATTGGTTGGTTCTCAAAGTTCATTCAGTCTTGACAGCTAAACCCAAGGGCCTCAGGCAACATAATCAAAGGATGAGTCAGCAGAGGGGAACCCATTACATGTCTGAGCAAAATTTTTTGTTGGCTTTTTTTAAAAGTAAATTTTATTAGTTTAAAGTATTTTTCTTCACAAAATAATTTATTGGGGGCTCTTACAATTCCTATCACAATCCATACATCAATCCATTGTGTCAAGCACATTTGTACAAATGTTGGTGTCATCATTTTCAAAACATTTTCTTTCTACTTGAGTCCTTGATATCAACTCCATATTTTTCCTCCCTCCCTCACCCTCTCTCCCTCATGAATCCCTGAAAATTTATAAATTATTATTTTTTTCATATCTTAAGAAGACTGCTGTCTCCCTTCACCCATGCTTCTGTTGATTGTCCCCCTGAGAGGGGGTTATGTCAATCATTGCGATCGGTCCCTCTTTCTCCCCCCACCTTCCCTTTCCTCTCCTGTTATCACTCCTACTTTCATTATTGGCCCTGAAGGGGTTATCTGTACTGGATTACCTGTGGTGTGAGTTCTTGTCTCTACCAGTGTAAATGTTCTGGTCTAGCTGGATTTGTAAGGTAGAATTGGCATTATGAGAGTGGGGGAGGAAGCATTAAAGAACTAGAGGAACGTTGAGTATTCTGTTGGTGCTATACTGAACCTTGGTTATTTCATTTCTTCCTTGTGACCCTTCTGTGAGGGAATGTTCAATTGTCTACAGATAGGCTTTGGATCTCCACTCTGCCCTCCCTCTCATTCACATTGATATGATTGTTTGTTCTGGGTCTTTGATGCCTGCTACCTGGTTCCATTGACACCTCATAATCACACAGGCTAGTGTGCTTCTTCTGTGTGGGTTTTGTTGCTTCTCAACTAGTTAGCTGCTTGTTTATCTTCAAGCCTTTAAGACCCCAGATGCTATTTCTTTTGATAGCCAGGCACCATCTGCTTTCTTCACTGCATTTAATTATGTACCTATTTTGTCTTCAGCGATTGTATTGGGAAGGTGTGCATCACAGAATGCCAAGTTATTATAACAACATGTTCTTAAGTTGAGAGAGTTCTTGAGTAGAGACCCAATGCCTGCCTGCCACCTTAATACTTAACATAAAAATATATGTATACATATCTACTCCCCTATTGTTATCTGTAAGTATATTTACATATTCACATGCCTCTTTTTAGACCTCTATAAATGTCTTTTGCCTCTTATTTCTTTCCTCTATTTTCTTCTATTTTTCCTCTTGTCCACTATCATGTTCAGCCTATATTCAGCTTTCATTAATTCCTCTTGGCTACACTGCACTTGATCAAGCCCCACCAGGCATCCCACATTCTCCTCACCATTGATTTTAGATCCCTTGTTGTTCCCTTGTTCCTGGGTCTATTGGCTGTCCCCTTCCTTTCCCCCACTGCCTTCTCCTGTGCTTACTCCTCCCACCCCCACCAAGCAATTGGTCCCATTGTTTTCTCCTTGGGATTGTTTAATCCTGCCTATCTTATCCAGATAGACATGCAAAAACAATAATAAACACAAAAACAAAACAAAGTACAACAAAACAGCAAAACCACCACAACAGAGAAAAGTCTATAAATAGCACAGGCCTGTTTATTGACGTTCATAAGTGTTTTCCAGTTTAGTCTGATGAGGTTCCATGGCCTGCCACCAAGTCTATTTTGGGGATTCCTTGGGGACTTCATTGCATTGCTTCCCTTTTTTGCTCTGGTGTACTGTGGTCAGATTTGGCACAATTCCCACATTGTGTGTCCAGTGTTGTTTCTGCAGCATATGGGTCAGTGAGGGACATTGTGTCTCATGGTGGTGTCAGGCCTATGATTCTCTCTGTGCATTTGCTGCTTTGAGCAAAAATATTGCCCATGGTATTTGGTGGGCCAGGTTGTGTTCCACTTTCTCTTTCTCTCTTAGTTCTGAACACGATTTTAAAGAGTTTAGAATGCTGACGTGATATGAAGTCTTCAGAAATCTGGTCTCTGCTAGTTAAATCACATAGTTATGGTGAGAACATTAGCATCAGCATTTGCTACAGCTGAGTGTATAACCAACTCTTTCCTAAAGCCTAAATCTTTGTCAGGGGTGACTTCCTGAAAAATGCTGTCCTCAGAATCATTCAGACAGCAACAGCCTATGCTAATGGGTACATGAATCAGGATGCTTTATTCAAAGTCCTCTGTTACCCGACAATAGGGCTTAAAACCAGTGGGCCATCATAGGTTATAAAGCAGAGAGACAGAGCTAGAGCTAGATAAATAGAGAATTAATGCAAGAGCAAAAAAGGCAATCACATCTAATAATAACAAACACTGTAAAACCAATGAAATATCTTTCAAATCAATGTATTGGGTGCTTATTTAGGAATTCTTTAAATAGCTTTTTCTAAATTTCGCCATATTCTTGAGTATTCTTCTGCAAAGTAGGGTGGACTTTGCAGAATGGCACCCTCAGAACAGAGCTCAGCATCGAGGGCGATTCCAGGACTTACAATGTCTCTTTGGTTTTAGTTCCCACTCTGTGAGAATAGAGGGCTTTCAAGAAAGTTGTCTGTTTCATGTACTCACTAACATAGGAACGTGCTATCAGAATGATTCTGAGTGCAGCATTCTTCAGGAGTTCACTACTGAGAAGGAGATTCCATAATTTAACAATGAGGTTAGTCAGGTTAGCAGGACAGTATTGTTTTCATAAAACTGAGTGCTATTTGTTTTGTACTTATTAAGGCACACTCTGAGCAAATAATTGCTGTCCACCTGGGGGCACAGTTCAGCCAAGAGTTCTGGCCCAGGGAAGCACTTTTTAATATGGATAATTTAGCACAGCTGACTTAAAAGCTGTCAGTTTATTGTACCGTGGGGGCTTCTGTGGTGTTGTGACAGTTGAAACTATTCCACTAGCAATTCAAACACCAGCAGGGTCAATGATGGTGAACAAATTTCAGAGGCTCTTCCTAACCAAGATCAACAAAAATGAAAGGTCTAGTGATCCACCTCTGAAGATTAGTCAGTGAAAACCGATTAGTCACAGAATGTTGCCCAAGACTTGTTCTTGCTGATTTTGGACATACCATCAGGGAGAGCTGATCACTGGAGAAGGACATTGTGAATGCAAGAAAAACACTCACAGAGGTGGATTGGCACAATTGTCACAGCAATGAACATGCACACACCAAGACGATGACACAGAATCAAGCAAAGTTTCTTTCTGTTACACATGGGTCATCTTGAACTGCACTAGCTTGATAATTAAGATGACAATAACATTTTAAAGGTCTTACAAAGAAATACATTTCTTTCTGTAACACACAGGATAATCTTGAACGGGGCTAACTTGATAATTAACATGACGGTAACATTTTAAAGCTCTCCAAAAAAGTTTGTTTGCTAGTCACAACAGTATTCTCTTTTCTGGAAGCCTGCCTTTTTCATTTGTTAACTCAATTTTCTTCCACATCCAACAACATGTTTGAAAACAAGATGATCTTCAGCTAACACTCCCAGGACACAACCAGTGCTTACTTTCCTGTCCTTGACAATGACTTTGTTTCTTAGAATGCATGCATCCTCCTACTAGCTCAAATCTTGCCCAACTTTCAAGAGTCACTTGAAAAGTGACTTCTAACTAAGTGGCTTCTAACTAAGACTCCATCATCTCCTACTCACTCTCATTTGGAAAGTCCTCCCTTTCCTCTGAGCTTATTTTCAAATAATCACACCTGTATCTTACATCTGTCTACTCTCGTCTATTGTCTAGATCTACTATTATGAGGTACAAAGAGCCTGGGTGGCACAATGGCTTAAGCATGTGGTTTTAAATTCACTGAATGCACCACAACATGGCAATTGTCTTTTGTAAAGATTACAACCTACAACTCTACTCTATTACTTAGATCTTCTATTCCTGAATTTATTTGTCAACAATGGGTGTATTATGCTTCTCGGCCTTTTGGCTAAGATCAAGTGTAGTAACAATGGGCGTATTATGTTGTAGTCCCTGGGTGGTGCACATTGTCGATATATTTGATTGTGAACCAAAATACGGAATGTTTGGGTTCAGCTAGAGGCTCCTTGGAAGCAAGGCTTGGCAAACTAGTCCTTACAAGGCAGTCACTGGAAACCTTAGTACATTCTCTGACACATAGAGTCTCCATGAGTTAAAACTGACTTAAAGGCAACTGTTATTGTGATGAAACTTACTTCCTGAGGCCTAGCACAGTTCTCTCAGGCAGGGATTGCATCATGTTCTCTATAGGAAACCTTTGTGTTCTCTATAGAATACTTCTCAGGTCTAGAATGTAGCACAAGCACCCAGAGTTCATGTTAAAATGCAAATCTGAATTGGTAGGTCTGGGATAGGTCCTTAGATTCTGCATTTCTAATAAGCTCCCTAATGAGGTCAGCTTCTTGTGGCAAACACTAGTATTTATAACGGTTTCCAATAAATAAGTGTTTTCTATGTGTAGTGAGTTTTTGCCATGGTCTGTGAATCTAATACTCACTCACCTTTGAGAAGCAATGTCTAGAGGTCCCAGCATTTGTCTCACAGACTTGTAATCATCATGGAAGCCAGGATTGACCCTGGAATTTTTTCTAGTTTACATCTGTTATAGCCTGTGACCACATTAATGAGGTCTTGTTACACACACACACACACACACACACACAATACACAAGGGGTACTATAGGACGGTGCTATGAAAAAATGTCTAATCATTGGCCTTATAGGAATAAGGAATAATTAAACACTCTGTCCATTGAAGACTCCTCTTTCAGTTATATTCTCCCTCTCCAATACTAGAAGCTAAAGACACAGTCTGAAAGCCTGGTGATACTCAATCTATACCCTGTTCCAGAAACCACTAGGGTTTGCAGACTTTATAAAACATGTAAATGCAAGTTGATCAATTTATTTAAAAACACCAATTTCAATTACAGGAAAAGTATTCTGATATGAGACTGAATTTAACTTAATATCATATAATTAAGTAGGAAGAATACTTAAGTTAAATTACAAAAACAAAAAATGAACTATGGTTCATAAATGCTTCAGCCACCGACGTCAAAAGGCAAAGAAATACTTAAATTGTGTCTTTGATGGCCAAAAATAAAGGGCTTAAAAAAACTCGATAGAATTTTACAACATATGCCAAGTGGGTTTTCAACACATGAATGGATGAGTGAATGAATGAATGAGTGGATGAAAGTAAGAGCAGAAAATGCTTATATGGTCCCAAAGCATTCTGTTTTGTACTTGACTTAGTAGTGTCTAAAATCTAAGTTGAAACTCTTACTATGATCACCATCATAATAATTAAATGATAACTTCATTTGGTATGACTACTTCTTATCTGACGAAAGATGAATTTCGAATACATGTATTGCTGAAATAAAGATAGGGGAGCCATCTCATGTGGAGCACTTATTATATTTCCCAATAAAATGATAATGACCTTTTTCAAGTGGACCAGAGATATATAGTAACCATAGATATATAAATAGATTTTGAGTACACATCTAATCATAGCATTATCTAAGAACAATTATTTCTGATTGCATTCTGAGTTATATGGTATATAAATGATCAATAAAACTGTTAAAAGAAATCCCCATATAAATCCAATAAAACAATCAATGTATATATACAGTCAATAAATGTTGCTCATCTATACTCAAGTGGATATGTATATTTTCAAACAATACAAAGCAGCTAAAGTTTTTAAGAAGATAAAAGTGAAGGAGATTAAGAACATTAATGCCCCCTATAATTAAGAACTTGTGAGAACAATGGGACTTTCTACTCCCGTAAACAGCTACAATCTCAGAAACCTACAAGGGGTTGGTATGAGGCAGCACGGACTCGATGGCAGTTTTATTTGTATTATTAACAGCTAAGCAGGTACAATGGTAATATAAATGCCACAGAAATTGGCTATAGGGTAAAACATGCATCACTGTTATAATTAGGATAATTTTCCCCCCGTTTCAATTTTATGTGCTTGATGAATTAGACATACTCTGTTGATAAGCATACAAACCCACACATGTTTACAAACATACACATGTTTACAAATAGCCAAATGTATGCATGATTTTCACCATGCATCTGGAATCTGTGTGACGGAGAAATTAACACCTGAAACTTGTGCAATAAAATAAAATTAGGCATTTATCAACCAACAATAACAAAACAAGACAGGAGAGCTATCAATGATCCTCCCTGAAGTCAGTCAGGGTAGTAAGTGTGAGTTTTACTAAAATACATCACGAGGATATAAGAAAACCAGAGATTAAAAAAAAAAAAGCTGCCAAGGCTGCTATGTACAACCAAGCAAGCACTTCATCAAATTGAGTTCATTGATTTAGAGGTTCAGGGTTGTAGTTTCATAGACATCTCAGTTAATTTACCTAGTCATATATCTAGTGTTTCTGTTTTTCCTTTTGCTTCATTGTGTAGTGACTGTGGCCTTAGCATTTTACAAGCAGGCATCTCAGCACAGAAAGGGTATCTTTACATCAAGCCAGCTAAAGAAAAAGAAGAATCAGGAGTAGAGGAGAATTTGGAGTATATGGCTAATTTTCTGTGTAAAAAACTACCTTGTTTTCTATGAAAACAGTTTATAGATGGGAGTTGGATATGATTAGTAAATATTTTGATCAAAGATTCACAGAAGATCCCTTACCAAAAGGGGGAAATACATATGTGTACTCTAGACTTTCTGAAACCGTGGAGGATAGATGAACCCCAGAAACAACTACCCTAAGATATTCTTGAATCCTTAAACGAAAAATGTACCCTTAAGTTTTCTAAAACCAAACAATATTCCAAATTAAAAAGACCTCACTGCCACCAAGTTGATTCTGATCCATAGTGACCATATAGGACTGGCTCGAACTGCACTTTTGAGTTTTTAGGCCTGAAACTCTTCACAGAGTTAAAAACTGCATCTTTTTCCAGAGAAACAGCTGGTCAAACTGCTGACTTTGTGGTTAGCAGACAAATGCATAACTGCCATACTGCTAGGGTTCCGAATCAAGCAATAGTACAGTTTTTTGGGCAAAAATTGTCTTGAGCATTATACTCTATTTGCCTACTTCCCTTCCTCCCTCCCTCCCTCTCATTTTTGCAAGGCATGGTAGTATCTGAGATGATAAGGAAGGATAGTTTCCATTCTCTGGTAACAGAATTTTGAGTGGTTGTGGTAGTTACACAATGTCATGTCAACTTGGTAAAAGAATGAAGGGGGGGGCGGGGAGGAGTCTAGCTTGTCAATCAGATCACAGCCTCTATTCCTCCTCGGAAGCAGGACATGCACTCTCTCTCTGTTTCTCCTTTCTGTTTGTTGACAAGCCACGTGGAGCCATGCTAATGGCAGCCAGAGACCTGGAGATGCTTCAACCACCACTGGATTCAGAAGGTTTTCCACCTGTGATCTTCCTGTATTTGGCATCATTGCATGTGTTGTGTCAGTCTGAAGAGGAATTTATGGACTAGTATCAAACGTATCAGACTTATGGACTTGATATGGATTGGGCTTTGATGTCTTCTTAATATACAATTCCTCATGGCGGGGGGGGGGGGGGGGGGGGGGGGAATATGGTGCCCAGGTAGATTTTCCCTGCCTGGAGTTCCTGCTGCTAAACCAGAAAATTAAGATGTAAGGTGAAGGAGACTGGGAGTCTGAGTCTGAAAATGAGACAAACCCCACAAACCCAATATAAAAAAGAGGAAAATATTTTCTGAGTTAAAAACTGCAAATCTCAGGCTCATTGTTTAACTCCAAGACAAACTAGCAGAACAGGTCCTTTAGCATACAGGAGCATAATAAGGGAGCCAGTGCTAAGGAATACCAGAAGTTAGCTACAAAGTCCGAAGGCTTTCAACATAATGAAGAGCCTCTGGAGCGAGCTCAAGTCTCAGAATTTTTCTGAGCACAAATACAGAGCTCATACTCAGGGGACCAATTTAATTTAATTAAATTTCAATTGGCCCAGGTGTATGCATTTGGGGGGGAGGGGTGTGGGGGAACAAAACTTACAGGCAGCTGGGGAGTTCCTGCCTGTCCTTTATGTGGCTGGGGGATCTCCTGCCTGTGCTGGGGCCTACATGTGGCTGAGGGAACGTCCCCATCCTTCACTGAATTGTTGCACACTGCAAAGGCAGCTATATCAGTGATCTCCAGTGCTCAACACCACTGCAGGAACCGCTGCCTGGCCTCCGCTGTAAGCTTGTCTATGGGGGTAATTCATCCCAGCATCTGCGGGACCCCATGCCAAGCAAGCACACCACCCCCGCTACTTTGAGACAGGGTTGGAACTCCTCCAGCCCCATGGTCAGACAATCAGGGCTCAGCAGGCACCTTACTTACGATTCTTTTTCTTCTGACGTTATTCTTTTTCCTTTCTCTCCCACCACAATCGATCTCAGTGGATCCAATTTTGTTTTTGCTCTGTGTGTGTGTGTGTTTTCTCTTTTTCTTTCTTTTTTCTTCTTTGTCCTCTTCTCTCCCTCTCTTTCCTTTCACATGCCACTGCTGCCCTCCAGACCACTGCCCTCTACCTAGGGCAACTCTGCCCAAACAGCAGGAAGGAATCTAGCCTGCCCTCTGTGAAAGCACTGCACACCACACAAGGCAGCTGCAAGAGCCCACTACAGTGCTCCATACTGCTGAGAAAACCTCTGTCTGACCACTACAGTAACCTTGCCAACTAGGGAAACTCTGCCCCACACTGGCAGTACCCTGCACCAAAAGGGCACAGCAACCTGCCACCTTAGGGCAGCGCTTAAACCCCTCCAGTCCCACATTGAGGTGATCGAGGATCAACTATCTCTCTATTTTTTTCTTATCTCTTTCCCACCAGTCAGTCTCAGAAAGCACAGTGATATTTTTCCCTTCTTTCTCTTTTTCTCTTTATTTCTTTCTTCTGTTTTATTCCTTTTTTTTCTTTTCTGTTTCTCTCCTCTCCTTCGCTTTCCTGACACACACCACAGCTAGCTTCCAGCCCCCTACACAATTAGCAAAAGTACAGTTATGAAGTAGCAGTGAGAATAATTTTATGGCTGGGGTATGGGGTGGTCACCACAACACGAGAAACTGTATTAAAGGGCTGCAGGATTAGGATGGTTGAAAATCACTGCTCTAAAAGATGTAAAAAAAAATCACAGGATCAACAATCATAGTAGGTGACTTTAATGGATCATTCTCTGAAAATGATAGATCACAGATAAAGAAGCTTTAAAATGAAGCTACAGAAATACACTCTACATTTTGGCTACTTGACCTGATAGACATTTTCAGAGCTCTCCACCCAAAGGCAAAAAAACAAA
This sequence comes from Nesogale talazaci, assembly GCA_004026705.1. Lineage (NCBI taxonomy): Eukaryota > Metazoa > Chordata > Mammalia > Afrosoricida > Tenrecidae > Nesogale > Nesogale talazaci. The sequence continues at coordinate 75,773 of PVJH01000585.1, forward strand.
AACAACCCCCGCCCCCACTCTTTTCAAGCCCATATGGCACATACTGAAAGATAAACCTCATCCTGGGACACAAGTCAAACCTATGTAAATTCAAGCACATAGAGGTCATTCAGGCTTCCCTCTTGGACCACTATACCACATGACTGAAAACCAATAAAAGGACGATTAAGAAAACAAGGGCAAGCAATTGGAGGGTGAAAAATGCTCTACTGCAAAATGAGTGGGTATTGACCCAGTTCAGAGATGAAATAAGGAACCTTTGAAAAAAGAAGTCTAGAAACCAATGAGAATGGGAATGTCTTGTACCAAAACCTTTGGAACACAGCAAAAGCAGTTATCAGAGGAAGTTTGATAGTGATAAATGCACACATAATTATGAAGAGAGACTTATGATTGATAGACTGGCACAATACCTCCAGTAATTAGAGTGGAGCCAACAGGAAAATCCTACTAATAGCAAAAGAAAAGGAATAATAAAAATTAGGGTAGAAATAAATGAGTGGGAAAACAATAAAATAATAAAAAAATTAATGTGCCCAAAAGCTGGTTCTTTGAAAGGATTAACAGAATAGATAGCCTGCTAGCATATGTAAACAAGGAAAGGAAGGAACAAATATCAGTCAAAATGAGAGATTAAACAGGACATGACAATGTATTCTAAAGAAATTAAAAGACAAATTACACAGTACTTTGAAGGCTAATGAATTAAACCACTAGAAAGATGTGGGTACTTGTAAAATGATCCTTCCCTAGACTATCCCAGATGGATATCAAGAATATCAACAGACCCATAGCAATAGAGAAAACATACAAGGTTATCAAGGAAATACCAGTTTTATAATCCCTCAAGCCAAATGGCTTCACGGAATTCTACCAAGCATTCAGAGATGAACACCAATTCTACACAAACTCTTCCATAGCATAGAAAAAGAAGGCAAACTCCCAAACCATTTATTTTTTTTATTTTATTTTTTTATTTTATTTTTTTTTTAGGCATCACTGCCCTGGTGGTGGGAGGAGGCCCAGCCTTTGCTCCTGGGAGCCGGAATCGAACCTCCGTCCCAGTGGGCCGCAGTCCCGCGCACAACCCCTACGCCACCGGGGCTCAGCCCCCAAACCATTTCTATAAAACTAGCATAGCACTGATACCTAAAGTGAGCAAGGATCCCACAGAAATAAAAACTACAGACTTATATCTCTAATGAACATTGATGCAAAAATCTTTAACAAAATACTGACCAACAGAATTCAAAATTTATAAGACGAATAATTCACCATGACCCAGGGGTATTTCATCAAGGGATACAGGGATGGTTCAATATCTGAAAGTCCATCAACATTATTTGTGACAAAAAAGAAGGATAAAAACCACATGATCATATCAATAATGCAGAAAAAGCATTCAACAACATCCACCACCAATTCCTGTTTAAAGCACTCAAGAAGATAGGAATGGAAGATAATTCCTCATTATAATGCAAGCTATATATGAAAAGCCAACAGCCAAAATAATAGTCAGTGGAAAAGACAAAAACAATCTGACTGAAAAGGGGACCAGACAAGGATATCCCTTGTCTTCACTTCTATTTAACATCTACTGGAGGTCCTAGCTAACAACATAAGGCAAAAGAAAGACATCAAAGGTATTCAACTGGGGGAAGAAGAGGTAAATTATTTGCAGATGATATGATTTCATATATGGGATACCCTAAAAGCTCCATCAAGGGAATGCTGGAAGTGACAGAGGAATATGGCATAGTAGTCAGTTACAAGATCAACAAACAGAAGGTTATTGGACTGTTATATACATTGGACAAGTCCATGGAAAAGGAGAAACAAAGATTACCAAGCACAAAGGTTATTAATAACAAAGCACAAAATTGAAATATCTAGGGATATACCTAGCCAAAAAACACACAAAAGACTGGTACAAGGGAACTACAGAATACTATTACAAAAACCAGAGTGACCTCCACAAATGGAAGGTTATTCCATGCTCATGGATTGGAAAACAATATAGTAAGAGATGTCAATCTTGTGCAAGGCACTATACAAGTTTAATGCTATCCCAAAACAAATATCAATGTTCTTCTTCAAAGAATTGGAAAAGCTGTCTACCAACTTCTTATGGAGAGGGAAGAAGTCCAGAATTAGCAGAGAAGTCCTCAAGAAGAAGGACAATGAGGAAGGTCTTGCTTTGGTTGACTTTAGCACCTATTGTGCAGCCACAACTGATATAATGACAGATATTCATATCAGTGGAAAAGAACTGAAAATCCAGAAATGAAATGATCAGCATACAGACAACTAATCTTTGATAAGGAAGCTCAAAATATCAACTGGGAAGGAGACAGCCTCTTCAACAAGTGGTGCTGGAAAAAAATTACTTTCTACCTGCAGAAAAATGAAACAAGACCCTTACCTCACTCCATACACAAGAATAAACTCAAGGTGGATCACAGACCTCGAAGTAAATATCCAAACTATTAGGGACATCAATGAGGGAATTGGGACTAACCTAAGAACTTTGGCACAGGGAATCCATAGGCTATTGGAAACAGGGAAGGACAAAAACACAGAAGTACAAATCGACAAGTGCAGTATACTGAAAAGAAAACAACTGTGTACATTAAAAGACTTGCCAAGAGAGTAATAAGAGACTCAGGGTTTTCCCCACAGACTGGGAAAACACCTTTAGCAATGACACATCAGACAAAGGCCTTATTAATAAAATCTACAATACTCAGATAGCCTACAAAAAGAAAAAAAAAAGCATTGAGGAGATGGGCAAAATACCTGAACAGAAGTTTCACAAGGGAGGAAATCCAAATAGCCAAACATATGAGAAAATGTTCCTGATCATTAGCCATATGGGAAATGCAAATTAAAAAAACTATGAGATACCACCTAATACCTTCAAAGATAGCTCAATTGAAAAACTCAGAAAGCAACAAGTGTTGGAGGGAATGTGGTGAGATAGGAACTCTCATCCACTACTGGCAGTTCTGTAGGTATGAGCAGCCATTAGGGAGCTCTATTAGCAAGACTTAAAACCAATGGAAATCAAGCTACCATATGACCCAGCAATAATCCTTTGGCATATACCCAGAAGAAATAAGAAACAGACTATGGCCATACATCTGTGCTCCTAAGTTTGACAATGCAGTTCACAATCACAAAGAATTGGACACAGTCTAAATTTCCATCAACCAGTGAATGGATTAAAAAAATGGATATATACAAACAAAGGAGGACTACTCATTCCTAAAAACCAGTGATGGGTGCAGGAAGCACATTGTTGCATGGAAAGAGTTGAGGAAATTAAGCTAAGCAAATAAATCAAGCACAAAAGGACAAATACAACACAAATCCACTGAGGTAAGCTTAAAAATCTCAAGGGGCATAGGTGAAAAGAGAAATGCATCAATTTCCAGGGTTAGGTTCACTCTGGCAAGGGTCAGATGCAACCCAGGGATGCATATGGCAGCCAATTAAAAAGGAGGGAAAAGGAGTTGGGGAAGGTCTGAACAGTGGGTGAAAAAGGCACCTTCCCCCACCCCCATACCACCACACACACACACACACACACAGAGGGAGGGTATTGTTCATATCTCTACAGAACGTTTTCTGTATCAGTCATCAGCCTGGGATCCTAAACCTTTAGGGCAACATACTGGCCTGAAGCAGCAAACTAACAGTAAGACCTGCAGGGGCTGAACCCAGTCTTAGCAATGTCAATCTCCTTCCCAAAGGAATGATCTACAGAAGACAGCACTGAAGACACAGGATGGAGAGAGTGGTGTGTCTGTCTAGACCACAGGGAGCAAACAGAGAGAGAAGAGAAGAGAAGAGAAGAGAGAAGTGGAGAGAGAGAGAGAGAGAGAGATAGAGAGAGAGAGAGAGAGAGAGAGAGAGAGAGAGAAGGAACAGTATCGTGGCCTAATAAGCCTTGAGGATGACATTCCTGCTCAGAGCAACCGATGCACAGAGAGGATGGGGGACTGGCCTCATCATGAGACATGACGCCCTCTCCCTGACCCACAGGGCTAAAGGGGACAACAGAGGAGACACAGTTTGAGAACTGTGCTCAGTCGAACACCACCACCACCCTTTCCCCCACTGAGGCAAAACACTGAGTGCCACAGAGCAACAAGAGGAGCAAAGCAATGAAATCACTGAGGAATCCTTAACATAGACTCTGGAATCTTTGGGCAGGGCTTGGCACTTCACCAGATCTGTTGGAAAACATTCAGAAAGGTCAGCAGATAGACCTGGAACTAGCTTTTAAATTTTATTTATCTCATGTCTATGCATATAAGATAGGCAGGATAACCAATTCTGAGGAGAAAATAACAGGGCTGACAGCTCTGGAGGGACAGGAGGGAGGAGGAGGTGGGAGAAAGGGAGGGGAGTGGGCAAAAAATCCAGGAACAAGGGAACAATAATAGATCTAAAATCGATGGCAAGGAATGTGTAGAATGACTGATAGGGTGTGATCAAGTGCCGTGTAGCCAAGACAAAGTACTGAAATCTGAATGCAGGTGGAAGATGATAGTGGGACAGGAGGAAAGCAAAAAAAAAAAAATAGCAAAAGACATTTATAAAGGTCTAAATATAGGCAGCACACATGTAAATGTATTAATATATTATGATGGGTCTAAGTTCATTTTTAAATGTTAAGTATTAAGGTAGCAGATAGGCATTGGGTCTGTACTCAAATACTCCCTGAACGCAAGAACACTTTGTTCTAATAACCTGGCATTCTGTGATGTTCACGTTCCCAGCTTGATCACTGAAGTCAAAATGGGTGCATAAGCAACTGTAGTGAAGAAGGTTGATGGAGTCCAGCTGTGAAAAGATATAGCATCTGGCTATATCTTTATATCTACAAGTGGCCATCTAACTTGGAAGCAACAAAGCCCACATGGAAGAAGCACACCAGCCTGTGTGAACACAAGGTATCAACAGGATTAGGTATCAGGCATCAGAAACCCCAAATGAACAAAAATATTGATGCAAACAATGGAGGTCAGAGTGGAAACCCAAAGTCCAACTGTCAAAAATTGGACATTCCCTCAGAGAAAGGTCACAGGCAAGGAACAAAACAGCCGGGTTTCAGCATAGCACTGACAGAACCTCTAGTTCTTTAATGTTTCCTCCCCCCAACTATCATGACTCCAGAGCTGTCTTACAAATCTGGCTAGGCCAGAGCATGTATACTGGTACAGATAAGAGCTCTCAACACACAATATCCAGGACAGAGGAACTCCTCAAGAATAGAAATGGGAGTAGCGATACCATGAGGATAGGAGGAAGATGAGGGGAGAAATGGGGAACTGACTACAATGATGGATGTATTATCCACCTCTTTTCCACCTCCAGGGGATGAACAACAGAAACATGGGGAAAGGGATATAGTGGATGGTATAAGATATGAGAATAATAAATTTATAATTGATCATGGGTCCATGATGGTGGGAGTGTGGGGGAGGGAGGGTAAAAGAGAAACTGATACCAAGGGCTCAAGTAGAAGAAAATGTTTTGAAAGTGATGATGGCAACACATGTACACATGTATTTGAATCAATTGATGTATGGACTGTTATATGAGCTGTAAGAACTTTCGATAAGATGATTTATTAATGATAAAAAAGAGATCCGATTCCAATAGACTAAAAGCTTTATGGGGATAAGCTCAGTTAAAGGTGACCATGACTCCTAAACTGTTTGGTGCTTTATGTGATAGCCAATTGTCCCAAGTCCACAAAGATTATAAACACACCATAATTTGCACAAAAAACTGTAATTATTTTTTGCAGGAGTTAACTTGTGGAAGATGGTGTGCTCTTACTGCTAAAATATTAACTTTCCTAAAAATCTTTGTAATTCCTCTACTATACAAATGTTCACAGTCCTGTAAGTATTCTCAGAGTATGAGTTTAATTTCTGGAAAGGATTAAGGGTTTGATGAGTATAGGTTGCCCCAAACGTGGTGAGATTATAAACTAATTATGATCAAATCTTGATGGTTGTGAAAAGTTAAAAAAATCCTAAATTTCAAAATTATACCATGACTTACAAAACAGAAAGAAAACTGTATTAAACTATGACATCACAAAAAACATCTGAGCTCTAATTGTTTTTATATTAACTTGTTCAGATCAACATGTTTCACAATAAGATTTTAGATATACTTAATCAGCTGTCATTTCACATGAATGTGTGTATTTCTTTCTATTTTGGGAGGGGCATCACTGCCTCTGGTGGTCATGGGCACTACCCAGTGCTGCTCCTGAGAGCCGCCGCTGGATTTGAACTGCCACACTCGCGGGCTGCAGTCCTGCACTCAACCACTTATGCCACCGAGGCTCAGCCCCGAATGTGTGTATTTCAAAGACTAGTAATTGACTAGTAACTTTTCTATTTCACACTTTCTTTCCAGTCTCTGCTTACCAACTTGTACTTCAAAACTGTTTCAACACTAATTACTGACTTGAAAATCTCGAAATGCCTCCCTTAGAGATGCAGAGACACTGAGAAAGGGAATCACCAATTGCTAAGTAAATTGAACAGACCTTGGAGGTTCTTGGTGGTGTCTGCATGGAGTCTTTCACAATGGGAAGAGCCAGAGCTTGTTCATTGATTTTCTGGTTATTAAAACCACCTACTTTCCCACTTAACACCTTCTCCCCCACCCCCACTGGACTCCTCACTCAGAAGAGTACAGGTTTGGCTCCTGCTTTCAGATCCTCTCATTCAGATAGCTTCAATGTGATATTAGGATGTAGACTAAAGAGATTTCCCTATTAAGAATATTTAAAACTGAACATTTAAAACAGAAGTCATGAGAGGTAAAAACTGAAACAATTATTCCAAGGTTCCAAAGACAAATCTCCAATGACAAAATTTCAGGTGTGGGTGTATTCTGATTTGGGAAATAACCTACTCTGAACTTCTTGAACATTGGTTATAGGATTTTAGAGAGCACAAGATGAGCCCAGAAAGATTTTTTTAGAGCAGTTTCCTGGTCTAGACATTCTAATTAAGTAAGTCTGTGGCTGATGTCTCTAAATGGCACAAACGGTTAAGCCGTACCTACTAGCCAAAATGTTCATTGTTCAATCTCATGTAGCGTCACCTGGGGAGATCAGCATGGGGATTGGTTACTGAAAGGTCACAACCTTGAAAGTTCTCCTCTACACACATGGAGTCTCCTTAAGTTAAAACGGACCTGACAGAAACTAACAACGGCAATCTATCTGAGATAGGGTCATGGCATCTGCATTTTTAAAAGTTACAAAGTCCCCACATGATACCTCACAAACAGATGGGATTCAGATAGGAGAAATTGCCTCCTTTGTCTTTTTGTCTGTACCCAGACTAAGGATTCCATTCTAGTAGTGTGAGCAGTAGCTTAAAACTGTTGGAATGAACTTTCTGAGTATGTTCCAATGGGATTTGCTCTTCTTACTTTATTTCACAGAATGTGAAATTTGGAAAGAACCCTGGAGACTAGCTCACTTTCCTATCTGCAGCCAGACCAAGACTGAATCTAAAGTCTTGACTTGATAACATGTGGCCTGGGTCACCAAAGGCTGCATAGAAAGTAGGTCAAAGTATTCACGTAAGAACATTATGCCTGGCATATCCTTCCCATGGGGGTGTATATAATAATGATAAGCATTTGATCCATCCACCAAGAGAAACGAAATCACATTCCATGAACTAGACATGCCCATCACTACCTCTTGACTAGAATTTCCATTTAGGAGTCACTAACCATGTGTCTGTTGATTTGGGGTGGTCATATAACAATGCTATATGACATGAACAGGTTAGTTAACTCCCTCTCCTCCTCGCAGGAGAAACTGACTCCAACTGAGGTGGGGCTTCCCTGTTGAAGTCGTTTTTCAAGTGTTCAAATAAAGGGGTGATGTGAGCTTCATGAGCACTAGGCTGGTATACTATCCCCTTTCTTGGGAAGCCGGATCAAAAGATAACATGACCAGAGAACAGGAGCCTGCCTTTGTCATGGTGTTTTCCCTAATAATAGTGGTCTCATATGACATGTGTCTTTTCATGATTGACTAGCTTTGCTCAACAAAATGGTTTCTAGGTACATTCATGTCATGAAATGTTTCCTGGTTTCATCACTGTTTTTTGGGATTCATAGTATTCTAATATATGTATGTACCAATGTTTTTAAAAATCCATTTTTCTAGTGATGAGCATATAGCCTGTTTCCAGCTTCTTGCTATTGTGAACTGTGCTGCAATGAACATGTGAGGGCATAGGTCTGTTCATGTTGTCTCTCTTAGTTCTTTGGAGCATATTCCCAGCAGGATTATTGTGGGGTCACATAGTATTTTGAATCCTATATTTCCAACTGGTCAGGAAGCACCATACTACTTTTCACAATGGTTGTACATGTTTACAAGCTCACCAGCCATGTGTAAGATTTCCAAACTTTCTACTCCCTCTACAGCACACATTCTCTTCTATTTTGTTGAATTGGACTATTTGCGTGAGCATAAGGTGATATCTCATCATTAGTTCGATTTGTCTCTCTCAGGTGGCTAGTGGTCGTGAGCATTTTTCCCCCACATGCTTGTCAGTCATTTGAGTGGCATTTTTGGTCAACTGTTTATGTCTTTTACTCATTTTTAAATGCAATTATTATTGCTATTATTATTTTAAATGAGGCATGGCAGCTTTATTGTTTGAGCTAGACCTCCATGGGAACACATGGGCAGAATTTAATCAAGTCACAGCTTGATTGAAGGGCGACCAAGATAAACACTTTTTGTGGTCAGCACAGCTCCTCTTCCTCTCTGGTGCTCAACCATTCTGTTGAGTCTTGAGCTAGTTCTTTGCCTCAGCTCTGTGCTGCACTAACGGTGGTCAAGGCAAGCCATGGATCATGTTGGGTACATGGAGACTCCTGGAGACCTGCTCTGCAGGTCTGCTGGTGAGTATATCACTTGAGTTTGAGATGGCCTTGGGCCCTGCATCACCAAGCTCCCAAGTGACTGTTTCTGTCCCACCCTGCTGTCTGCTGCCTCTGGGCCAATTCTGCTTGGTGTGCCTGACCTTGACCTTGAACCAGGAACTTTCATGAGCTGAAGCCCTTCAGTATATTAACTGTTCTATGAAAGTGAGATGAACTGAGCTCTCTACCGCTGTATGGACTCATTAGCCTTTATATCTTTTTCACTATATAAATCTATCAATCTATTAATCATAAAAGTCCTGGTTTTGTTTCTCTAGAGAATCCTGCCTAACGTATGAGGTATAGAATTCTATAGATTTTAGCAAATTTATTTGTGTGTGGCATCACTGCCCTGGTGGGAGCAGGAAGCCCAGCCTTGCTCCTGGAGAGCTGCTGCTGGATTTGAACCATCAACCCTGTGGGCTGCAGTCCCGCATACAACCACTATGCCACTAGGGCTCAGCCTTAGATTTTAGCAATTAACCCCTTGTCTTTTGGGTCATTGCTAAGGAATTTTTTCCAAGTCCATGGGCTCTTGGTTTATAATTTTGGTAAAATCTTTTGATGTTCATAAGCATTTTATTTGTGGTAGGTCTAAGTCTTCTATTTTGACTTTGTGTCTTTTTATTATATTTGGCAGTATGTATATTCTCTGCAATAGAGCCCTTAAGTTTGTCTTCACTTTCTCATAGATGATCCATCTTGAGATCTTCTTCTTTCTTCTTCTTCTTCTTCTTTTTGCTTTGGGAAATGGTCCTACTTCATTCTCCTGCTGATGGAGATCTCATTTTGCCAGCACCATTTGTTGAAGAGGTTTTTCAATTTAATTTTGTTGTTTTTTTTGGCCCTTTGTTGAAAATCAGTAGCCAGTAGGTGGATGCATTTGTTTCTAGGTTTTCTTTTCTGTTCCACTGGTCTATATATCTATCATTGTACCATTACCCTGTTGGTGGCTTGTAATAGGTTTTGAGGGAGAGTAATGTGAGGCCTCCTATTTTGTTTTCATTTTTAAAGAGATCTTTGTTTATTCTAGGTATCTCTCCTCTCTATATGAAGTTAGTAATTAGTTTCCCCACTTCTTTAAAGAATGGAGCTAAAATGTGGAGCACAATTACATAGAATCACTGCTCTGACAGCTTGGCAGCCCATCAATAATTCTTTCACAACACATCAGCTTATCACATCAGATGACACAAATGGGATCATCATGGAACTGCCAATCTAAGAATCACAATTTAATCAAGTTGGAACATGTATTGGGGGACATAATTCAATTTATAACAAATTATGCCTCTACCCTCTATAGTTTTTTTGAGGAATACTTTTACCCACAAAAGCCATATTGTTTTTGGACCCTTAATCAAAGTATCAATGTGTTCATTCATTAAGTATGCATTAGTGCCATACTCTTTCCTAACTGCTCTGGCTAACACTGGATAAACACAAACATGTTTCCCACTTGGAAAGGCATTTCCATTTGTTTCAAAATAAACTATATTATGCTACTCCATGGTGCAAAATCGTCAAAAAAAGGTCATCTTTCCAGACTGCATATCAGAGTTATGAGGAACACTGTTCATAGTGCTCAAATCCAGGAGTCCCAGACAACAGGACCAGGACTGGAAAACCAGCTCTTTGAAGAATGCTGGGTGATGCCAAGGGTGGTAACCACACAGTAGACCCTTCTGGAAGGTTGAGTTTTTGGGGTGGAGGTCTGTTTTTCACATTCCTATCAGGTTTTGAGTGACACGAATGTTGCTGGTTTGAAAATCATAATCTGAAAGCTCCTGAGTCAGGAAAGAGTCAATGGGAGCTGTCTCACAGAATGCAGTCTCACAGTTGTGAGCTATTTTATCTATTTATAAAAGGCATGAAAACTTCTGGCATTGAGCTAGCAGTGATTCTGCAAATTAAATTAAATTTATTAATTGCACTTTTGGCTTTATCCAAAGAGAAACATCTTGGCTTGCCAAGATCCTGAGAAGGCCATTGTCCCCATAACAGGGACACCTGAAAGTGACTTTGGATGAAGAGAAGGAATGCTTTAGTATGACTGTACATCAGGAACATAGGACTTCCAGACAATTGGCTGTATTAGGCCCATGAAATAATCAAAACCAACTAATATCAAACACCTCACCAAGAAGAAGCAATTCCAGCCTTACTGTAGAGGTAAATTAATTGTTTCACTATTGTGGTCTGCAAATGATGTTATAAATATCCAGTGGCCCTTGGCAGTAAAATGTTTCCCTCTCCCTTAAGTATTTCCTGCAAAAGTGATTTCCCATACAGATTCTAAATGAACAGCTAGGTTGGATTGGGAAGCCTGATCCCCTTCTCTGATATTCTGTAGTTTTTAGAACAGGGCCTTGGGAACCTTTTGGTATTGTGTGTTGTGGACTTTGCACTTATAACGACGATTCTGGGAGTGAGGGCTGGACAAACATAGACCACAGTAAGTACAGAATGAAGCATTAGAGCTTCTATTCTCTGGAAGTGTGAGATGGGTAGACACCAGGAAGGAGCTGCCTGCCACTTAGGGGTTGGCCTTAGGTTGGAATGATTGGTCCTGGTGTCCTAGTGTCTGACCACCCAAAGTCCCCAACAGGACATCTGGATAAACTCTTCAAAGCTATGGCAGCATTTCCCCCTCTGTGCTATAGGCTGACTTCAGCTACCATTTGACTTGGGCTACAACTTACAAAGAAGCACAGTGAGACACACTTAGCTATGGTTTTTAAGTCAGTCAAACTTGAGCTTAAGCCCCAGCTCCCACTTTTGCTAGCAAGCAATTTAACAAATCAGAACCTGTGTCCCTCTCTCTAAAATAGAGACGCTCCATGTTTCATGAAGTTCCAGGAAGAACTAAATGGTAGAATCAAGCCCAGGCTAGGCACACACAGATTTCCACATCTATAAACTCTTCTAATTATGGCTTTCCACTTGTGTCAGGGTAGGGGGATAGGAGAGGAGTAGGTTTCCAGAAGAAGGAACAAAGCTATGATGTTCCCTCTGGAGAATAATCCTTACATTACTTACAGGGACTCCTATGCCTCCTACATCCACCTGCTGGACCACTGGCAACCTGGCAGCCTCTAAGACAACCCTCTTTGGAGAGCAGTCTTCATGGGGACTGACATTTGTGGTTCACAAGGTGCTACGTGTGGCAGGATGTTCATGTGAAGGTTATTGTCTCTGGTGGCCAAGGCCAGGAAAATTTGGCACTCCTGATTGAATGAATGTCTTGATTGGAGACTAGTACTACCAGAGCCACCCATCACCACAGGTCAGACTGCGGCTGATCATGATCAAGGACAGACATCAGACTAAAATTAGTCTTCCAGACCCTCTCAGGGAATCTGGGATGAGGGCCACAGAAATAAGACACAGAACTTGGAGGTCATGGGACTAAATTTCATAAAGACAGGCATCTTCTTGTACTGATGATCAACAGAAGTGTCCTTACCTATTCCCCACAACATGGGAATTCCATCAAATGTCCCAGAATCCTCTCCATAAAACTTCGTGCTAAAGCAGCCAGAACCCAAAGCCTCAGGTTCTCCTGAGAACTATGATTGCTGTGCAAGAACACTTGTTTCCCTGAGCAGCTGGAGGGAGCCTGGTTGGTCAGTTTCTCCTGTTCGAAGGGAAGTGCTGACTGGCAAGGAGGTGGTGTGACTGGCAAGGGCTATGTCATCAAAAGAAAGCAGAACCTTATTCTTCTCATTCCTGGTATGTGTGTATGCTACCTTCTCACCCTATTCGCTGTCCAGGTGCCAGGCAGGACAGGTAGTTGAGGATAAAGTATGAGTGTGACTTAAACTTGACCAGCCTAGAAAGGGCTGGTCAGAGGTGCATCCTGGGGGTTGGGCTCCCTCCACAGGGTCAGAGCGGTAAGCAGATAACACACACTGCGTGTCTTGACAGGCACTCAATGGCAGAGTGACAGTCTTCCTTCCCACATGCCAAGAACCATCACCAGCCACCGCTATGAATAATGATGAACTCAAAGCAAGTGGTCCTGTCTGCCTTGGAGGGGGTACTCTGAGAGGACATGCAGCCACTGTCTGGTTAAACTGGATGCAGGAGGCTCTAGAGGTTATGTGGTGGTGCAGTTTGTCAGCAGGAATTGAATGCCTGTCATTTGTTCATATCCTCTGGGAAACCATCTAGCCATCCCATTTTCTCCACAAAGCTCAGCCAGGTGAATCAGTGCTATTTAGTTTCCATCTGGTCTTTGCTGACACAGATCATGCATGTCAGGGTAGAGTTGTACCCAATAGGGTTTTAAATGGTTAGTTTTGGGAACTAGTCACTAGGTCTTTCTTGCATGGATGAGAGTCTCTTCTTTTATTTAATAGTCAATCTCAGTAACAATTTACACCACTGAGGTAACCTGAGTGACAGCACTTGGGCAGTGCATCTCTAATTGATTCTCAGGGAGAGTCATCTTCCAGAAATGAAAGTCATCTTCCAGAGATTCCAAGCATAGGTCCATGGTTTGTGGTTCCAATACAAGAATGGAATTGCAGATTTGACAAATGTATTAAGTGTAATGGAAAGCACCTTGAAGGTGATAAGGTTGTTTTGTTTTTGTGGGCATCACTGCCTCTGGTGGTCGTGGGCGCTACCCAGTGCTGCTCCTGAGAGCCTCTGCTGGATTTGAACCGCTAAGCCCACGGGCCGCAGTCCTGCACTCAAACACTTATGCCACCGGGACTCTGCCTGATAAGGTTGTTTTGTAAAACAAATTTAAATACAGAGTTTTGAAAAAAAAATTCCAATGTAAGCGGTGTGTGTGTGCTTCTCTTCCTATAGCTACCTCCCCAAGTAGTCATAGGTAAGGATTAAGTGATGTGAGTTCCTGGCTCAGAATGACATATGTACAGCTGGTAAACCAGAGGTTCCTGACTTCAAACAGCAGCTTCGAGCAGGGCAGGGTTTGTACATGCTGACAAGAGTCTAGTCATTATCGTCATTGGTTTTGACAAGCACATATTTATGGGCACCCAGCCACTTCCATCTGTTCAGTATTGCTCATGACTGCTTTTGTCAAACAATAGCAGTCTTGATAAGAGACTATAGAATCCATAAGACTGATTTTCTTTAACTTTGCGGTCCTTATCACAAAAGTTTTCTAATATGTACATTAAGAGACAGAACAGATACCTTAGGGAATCTTAAGCAAATAGCTTAATTACTTCATCTAGTTTTTTAAATCTCTAAAATGGAGTATACAAGGGTGTGCTCTCTACCCCCCCACAAAAAAAACGGAATTGAACTGAGCAGAGTGCAGCTCTCTTAGTATGCATTTCCCCGCTCCCCCACAGGTTAGTGCATCCAGTCGCATCACCTGGGAAGGTTTTCTCTGGTCACAGTGAATTTTGTGAAAAGCAGTTTTGCTTGAACCTCACTTTTTGTGAAGGGCAATTTAAGAGAACAGCTTGCAACTTTGAAATTTTATTTTCTGCTCTGGAAAAATGCTACAGAAACTGTTGTGACGCTGAACTCAACTTATAAGGGCAGCACCATGGGAAAAATTCAATTGCACAAATGTTTTTCTCATTTCCAAAAATATGAAATGTTGATAGGTGACAAGCCTCATTTTGGATTTCTGTCAACTTCCTGAACGGATGAAAATTTCGACTGGTAGTGCATTTGGAGTTTGTTCCCCCAGGTCAGACTGTGAATCAAGCTTCCTAGCTAGAGGTTCTGAAAATATTGCATAAAAGTGTGTGACAATAAAGGCCCAGTTTGCGGCATAGGAGGGACTGCTTTTGCCACCAGGGCAGTGAACTTGCTCACACAGCCATCTCAGCGCACCAGTGTTAGACAAAACACAGCATCCTCTCTTGCCCTGCGCACCTGACTCCCCCGGCCTCACTCTGTGTGTCTTCTTTTTGCTTCTGTGAGTGGAGAGGGACATGAAAGGGCAGCGATTTCCACACAAGAAGGATAAAGAAACAAACAAACAAACGAGGGAGGTGGTACTGTTGGTCACCCTAACAAATGAGTTTGAAAAGTGTTTCCAAGAAGGGAGTATCAGATTTGACAAATGTATTAAGTGTCATGGAAAATACCTTGAAGGTGATAAGGTTGTTTTGTGAAACAAATTTAAATTCATAGGTTTGGAAAAAAATTCCATTGGTTGGGGTTGGGGGTTGTTTCTCCTCGTACAGCTACCTC
This sequence comes from Nesogale talazaci, assembly GCA_004026705.1. Lineage (NCBI taxonomy): Eukaryota > Metazoa > Chordata > Mammalia > Afrosoricida > Tenrecidae > Nesogale > Nesogale talazaci. The sequence goes on from PVJH01000585.1 coordinate 90,947, forward strand.
CCCAAGGGGTGGTAGGGATTAGTGATGTGAGTTCCTGGCCCAGAGAAAGGTGAAATACTAACCTTTCCTTCTGTTGGTTCTAAAGCAGGGCTTCTGTGGCTGCCTCATCAACTTTGAAATGTTATTTTATAATGGAGTCCCTAAGTGGGGCAAATCATGAAATCCATGACTGCTAAGCAAAATGCTACCTGTTGGTCTGAGTCCTTCCAGAATTACCTCAAAAGAAAGTTCTGAAGATTTATTCCTGGAAGACCAGCTGCTGAAAATACTGTGGAGCATGTCCTATTCCGACACACAGGAGGTCATCATGAGTGGAGTCTACTCAGTGGCAATTGGGACTGGTCATTTTATGACGGTGTAGATGAAAGCATTTTGAGGAGTTGAAGATCACCTGAAACTTTAAGTCAACCCTTGGCAAGAGAAACCTGGAAGTACAGTCAGGGTGAGTCAGGCCATCTGCACCGGATGACTCTCCTTTGGAGGTTGGGCTACCTCTGTCACTAATCATTTGCATTTTGACTGGGAATTCTGGGAGGCTGCCAAATTTCCATCAGGGTTTCTACCCACATGGTGGATGATATACCTACCTTCTCTGGGTTCTAGTTTTATCCCCTGACAAAGAGTGATGACAATAGTAATTTTCTTAGAGGAGTGCTGTGTGATGTAAGAGAATAGCATTTTAAAACAGCAGAACAGTATTTTAAAAGGTTCACACAAGAGATGCTCAACAATGTTGGATTTTGTTTTCACTTTAATTCCAGTTATAGATGCAGTGAAAAATTGAGACAGGATGACTCTGAGGTGGTCATGAGAAATATGAAAATGAAGACACTGGATTGGCAAATGGCCTCTACCCTCATCTGAGAAAAGAGTAATCTCCAGAGAGTATCAGGGTGGAAGCATAGTGTCCTGGAATCATGACTCATATAGGACATGCTGTGGCATTCCATAGTAGTGGTCAAAATAAATCATGGAATTGATGAGTCTTCTAAAAGTCTTGCTTCCACCAGACATTGAGCTACTGCTAAAACATAGTAGACCTTTAGTTTCTCCAAAGGTTGGGGAATATTTCTTAATCTATAAAATAACCATTGTTCTTTTAGTTCAAAAAAGAAAAGAACCCAAACCCAAAATTCTAAACAAACAAAAACCAAAGCTTAAATATGCCTTTGAATTGAGTCAAGTAGAATTTTAGCAAAAATGATTCAAACCTCTACATTTGTGCCATCGATACATCTCTCTACATAATGACGATCCAGAGGGACTTTATATATCCTCAGTTTTGACAAACTTCATGGGAGAGCTTCATCCTGGAGTCCTGGCCCTTCCCTTATATCCCTGTTCCAGGACCTCTCCCAGTCTCTCTACTGGTAATGTTCTGAGAGCAGAAGTAGAACCTGGGCTCGGAAGGCACACCGGGACAGGGACACTGCCTGCCAGGAAGCATTTCTGTATCGCCTCTCATTTTAAAAGTGAGGCGAGGGATTGGCTGAGTGAAGATTCAAATGAGGCTTGCCGGCACCCGCACTGAGCAGATCTCTAGAAGGAGGCTGCCCGACTTCAGTGTTTGGGATGGCACTTCTCCAGAGCAGAGTTTGGTCAACAGCTGTACACCTGTCTGCTTAGAGACAATGTGATACTGGAATGATTTTGTACTCTTTGACTTCTCTCCCCCCACCTTCCACCCCCATCCAAGGAGCTCTTTTTAAGACACTGGTTTTAGTTTCTTGATTTTTAAAATAAAGGAAAGATTGCCCTCCCCAAATAGTACAGTATCTTCTCTAGATGTTGAAAAACTATCTTTCTCACTGTTTCCGTGGGGACCAAACACAAGCATCCTTGAGAGAACTGTAAGTGATACTCTTAAAATGTAGTATGTCCTACCTGATACTCCATTCAGAGGAGAGAGCTCTTTCAGTCTAGCTAATTGAGACCAGCAGGCCAACAATAGTGAGACAACACAATGCTCTGCCAAATAGGAGGGAAAGTACAATGAAAAAGCCTTGGCATCTATGTTTCCAGTTATATGTAGCCACTGATTTACATGGTGTGACTACGTGAGATGAATGGCACCGTGACCCCTGAAACTCAACTAGAGAGAGAGAGGAAGTGTGTGTGTGGGGGAAGGGTGGGGGGGTCAAGTTGGGAGAGAGAGGAAGGAAGGAGGAAGAAGAGAAGGAGGAGGAGGAGAGGGAAGAGGAGGAAAGGGGCTTAAGATCGAGGTCCCTTCCCAACAGACTCTACTGCATTCTAATTTGCTTTTTTTTTTTCATTAGGATTGAGAGATTGTTTTCCCTTTTGTTTTTGAGGAGAAAGATAATCACTTTGGTTCTTGACATGGAGGTGAGAAAGCTGCCAGAATTTCAGAATAAGCTCTTTCCTCTAGTGCAGGGAGCAAAGGGAAGACAATAAGTCATTCTCCCAGGGAACAGAGGGGAGACATGGCAGATCTGGAAGAGAACTGAAGTCCAGATTACAAGATGGATCAAGGGATAAGCAAGAGCCTGGCCAAGTCCAGTGGTTGGCATTAGAAGTAAGGCTTTCTGTTTATCTGTTTGGTGGGTCACTAAGAAGTCTGTTCAATTCATGTTCTCCTCCTCTTTAGAAAGGATTTGATTAAAAATATATATAGCAGGGTGAAATTTAAATATTAAACCGGGAGAGGGAACTGTTCCTGACGGCTATCCCTCCAGGCAGTGAAAACCTCCACATTGTTCTCTTGCTTTGTCTTTTTCCAAAACACTGATCACAGTCACCCATAGCGCCTCCCCTCCACCACCATCGCGTGCATGTCACCTCCTGGCACTCTCATGACCTCTGTGTCCTGGCAGAGCTGATCTTGCCAGTTGGGATATTATCCAATTTTGCCTGCAATGATTTCCCTGTGCTAAATAGGTATAACCCCTTCCAGTTTTCCCCAACATCCATTATTTCACAAATAACTATTTATGTGTGTAGGTACATATGAACAAATGAATGTATTATCATCCAATTCCAGTCCAATGGAGTGCTTTGCTATACACACAGTCCTGAGAGAAAACACACACACACACACACATCTCACAAACACTCATGGAAATTTAAATTTTGTGAGACTTTAGAAAGAGGGCAGGCTTTTCAGAAAAGAATTAAACAACCTGCAAGGCAAAGAGACATATTCTCCCAAGAGCAAAGCTGTCTTAGGAAACAGCTTTCACGAGTGCATAAGCCTGCTTTTTGGGTGAGCTGTGGGAACCAACATTATTGTTCTTGCTTGCTTCTTAAACTTTACTTTAGGAAGAATGTCACACTCAGTGATATGTGGTATTCCAAGAGAAAGAACATGCAGGTCCTCTCTGGATGCACATTTGTCAAGAGAGAGCTGTACTTACACTCTGGGCAATCACGAGAAATAGGGGGACAGAGCCCGTGGTAAGCAGCGGTTGTTGACAAGGTAGAGTTTTGCTCTCTGTACTTCTGGGATCTTCCCAGGAAGCTGGTTGTGCCTTAATAATTCCTTTTTCCTTCCTCATTCCTTCCTTGATTCATTCTCTATAAGCCGAGTTAACATGGTTCTGATGACTGAAAAGGACACGTAAATAAAATCTCTTCCCTGAAGGCTTTGGGTAGAACTGCCCACTTCAAGCCTTCTTTAAGCAGACTTCATTTCGGTTTTGCTGGCTTTTGGTGGGTGTGGAAAACAGAAGTGAATTAAGAGGGAAAACAGAAGTGAGTAGAGTGAGGTTGGGAAGGAAAAGGCAATATGAGTCTAAGAAGACCATTTTCTTTCAGAAAGGAAAACACCACAAGAGGATGTTTGCCAAGCAGTTTTCCTCCATAGCAGGAGAGTCTAGTTGGTGCTCCTGGAATCTATCAAGAACTTCTCTTCCTGTGGGTGTGGTTACTTGGGGAGTGGGGAATGAGTTAAGTAGGAAGGAGAAAAAGCTTGAAGTTTACGCTAGAGAAAAAACTTGTAGCCAATACTGTAATCCCAACTGACCACCATCTTGACACTGTTACTATGAGCTTACAAGTTGAGTGTTCATGTCACTATGACAGAAAGAAGCAAAGGTACACATTAGAGCTTGAACTAGGTGGCAGGTGCCAAAAAGATGCAACGGACAATGCATAAGCATGTCTAGATTTCATGAGTCACTGTAAAACCCTAGGAAGAGGCATAATCTGTATGATGGTGGAAATCAGAGCTTCTAGTGCTGAGAGTGAGTTCTGGGGAAAGATCTGGATTAGAATCCATACTCCATGATTTATTACCAATTTCATCTCAGAGAAGTAACAACCAGGGAAATAATATCATCTACCTCATTGAGCTATTGTGTGAGAAAATGAGATAATGGCAGATCATTGGTAGAATACTTTGCAATTTAAATTTATGATCAGTGCAACTCATGTGCAGCTGCAACATGAGTGGGGGCTTGTATGTCTGCTATGTTTCCAAGGCTAGACAAGTTTCAATAAGGCTTACAAACTAAGATGGGTTGGTTAAAAAATAGTCTGGTGATGTACTTGCAAGATTCAACCAGTGAAAATCATACAGTTTCTAACGGTCTGATTTGCAACCAATTTTAGGATAGCATAAGAATAGGAAAATTCTGATACTATTGTGCCTGGGGTCATCATGTATCAAGGGCGGGAGTGCAATTTAATGGAAGTTAACATCAAGAATAATAAATAGGATTACCATATTTCTTGGATTTCCTCTAACAGTATTGGTGGTATAGTTTCTCCTTCACTCTCATGTGTACTCTGGTGTGTTAGTTTGGGTTGACTAGAGAAACAAATTCATAGATACTCATAAGTGTATAAAAGAGAACTTTATATTAAAGAGTAATCATTCTTAAGAAAACATTCCAGGCCATTCCAGATCAAGTCTATAAGTCCAATATTACCCCATATGGCAATACTAGTCCATCAATTCCTGTTTAGACTCACACAAGGAAGATCACATGCCAGTGGGTGAAAAGTTTTGTGGACTCAGTGGTGGAACCAGCTCAGCACTGGCGTGGGTCTCCATATGGCTCCTTCAGCTACAGGGCTCTGGCTCTATCAGCAAAGCTCCCTGTGGCTTGTCAATAGGAATGTTTCACAGAGCTTGAGCGTGTCTGTTCCACATCCAGTGAGCGATTTATCTCCGTGATGCCTCCAAATGAAGTCATCAAGCTGCTACTTGACTGACAAGTTGAACTCCAACCCTTCCCTCTTAATAGTCTCAATGTGAACAACAGATTGTGTAACTACCACACCTGACTAATATGAAAGCCTAGTTATTCTTTCTTATGAATGAGCATCACCTGTTCTCTAACCCATACGTTCCCATATCTTCAGCGATCTCTTCAAGTCGGGCCATAGCACAAGAACTAATTGTTCTCAGATTGGAGCTAGAACTACGTGCAGCCCCAAATCCTTAGTTTCTCTTTATGGCTGAGGAATAGTTCACTGTAAGGATATTAATAGTTTATTGTAACTCCATGTTAATGAATGCCATATGATATAAAATGTTTTATACAAAATACTCAAGAAAAGTTTCAGTAAAAAAGGCAGTTATGGAGCAGTTTATAAAATGTATAACATTTTAATATAAGTTAAAATATAAATTTATGTATCATGGATGCTAGGCTAACTCGGTTAAACATATATATATAATTCCTTTGGATATATGGACTTGATCTGGACTGGGATGGGATGTTTTTTCAATATACAGTTGCTCTTTGATATAAAGCTTTTTCTTATACATATGCATATATGATTTCTCTCTAGTCAAGAGAAAAACATCCAGAGTCACCCTTACATGTATGAGAGCTTAAAAGTTCGATATTAGCCCATGTGTCCAATAGTAGTCCATAAATTCCTCTTTAGGCTCATGCAGCATAAGCAATTATGCTGAATGCAGGAAGATCACAGGCCAGTGGTGGTGGAAACATCTCAGCCCTGGTGTGGATCTCTATGTGGCTCTTCCAGCTCCTTACCAGCATGACTCCATGTGGCTTGTCAACAGGAATGTGAGCAGAGAGAGTCTGGGTTCTGACTCCAGGGACATGAGAAGGCCATGCCCACAGGGAGGCATCAACCAGACTGTGAACTGATTGGCAGGGCTAAACTCCATTCCTGTAACCTATCTATCAAGTTGACATGGAATTATGTGACTACAACACCCAGGATAGTTAAATCTATAGGGCCAGTAATGGTATTCATGGGTCCTTAAGGGTTTGTAGCAGAGGAGGTTGAGGGGAAATGGGCAGCTAATACTCAAGAGTATAAGAACAAAGAAAATGCTCTAAAATGGATTGCAACAATGACTGTACAATTATGACTCTTATTAAAATGATTCTATTTTGAATTATATAGTTTGAATAATATGCCCATAAAACTCAATTCAAACCAATTCCAAGGAGTTGATTCCAATGCATCATATAGGACAGAGTATGATTTCTCCATAGAGTTTTCAAGGCTAAACTTGAATGAAAAAAAAACAACTTTGTTCCCCGCCACTGCCACCCCCCCCCCCCACCTCCCAGAGTGCCTGGTGAGTTTGAACTTTTGATTATCAGACAAAGGCTGAACCCACTTGACTGCCAGAGCTATCAGAATATCGCTGGAGTAGAATTGTGGCCATGGACTGAAGGGCGGTCTGCTAACTGAAAGGTCAGCAGCTGAAGCTCACATGAAGCCCCGTGGGACAGAAGTGAGGCTGTCTGCGCCCGCAAAGGCTGCTAGCGGCGGCCAGCCTCAGAGGCGGCTCTACCTTGTGGGTTCCAATGAGGCTGAGTTGGCTCGGTGACAGCGAGTTGTGCTCCTGAGTTCTGGTTTGCCTTTTATTTATGTTGTGAAAATTTTAAAGTGAATACTCATATGTACTACTTTGCTAATATGGAAAGCAGTAAAATCTATTTTTACAGAATTCATTAATGGAAATGACATTATCCCAAGATTGGGTTTGCTAGTGAAGCAAAACTAGTGACCCTTTAATAGGTATATAGTGAGAGAAGCTTATATCAAGAAAAAGTGGCACACAGAGTTATCAGAGCCGCTAAGTCTAGTACAGCTCAAGTCTTGGGCCAGGTGATGCAGAAGGGTCTTCTGGAACTAAGCAGCTGCCACATGCTGCTTAAGGATGACGAAGCTAAAAGTGCACCGTGAAGATTTTCCAAGAGGAAAGAAACAACCATGCTTGTCCATCTTCATTATCAGTGTTCTCTAATATACATATTAAGAGTTGAATAGGTATTTAAATTTTTTATTTTTAATTTATCGTGATAAAAAATACATATAATAGCAAATGTTCCACAGTCTGAAGTGAAACTCTGGCTCCAAAACTTGTTATTGGGCTCAGTGGGTGGGTCTTTCCCAGGTGACAGACATCTTTTAGCCCTTCCTAGGCTTTGGAGGCAGAGAGTGCATCATTTCCTTCATGAATGGAAAGTACTTAAGAATCGCTCTTCGGACAAAAAGAAGAGATGGTGGAATATAGCAGTCACATAACAAGCAGGGAGAAATCTTCTCAGAACTCCTGGAGAGTTTCCACTCGGAGGGGTATCCTGCACTTCCTGGCATAGATAAAATCAACTTTAAAGCTAAGTAGGCACTAGTTCTTTAAAGTGGAAGAGCAGCAATATCTGCTGACAGGCACCCCTTTACCGTTGACAGTGATGTAGATTGCTTTTGTGAGTTCCACTCCTCTCCAGCACAGCTGATTTTGTCCAGCCTATGAGGCAACCCAGGCTGCCAAACTTCTTACCTTGATCACCTCTGGGGGTCCTCCTTGGACAGCAGCCCACATGGGCAGCTTGTTGTGGATATTCTCAGTCTTTACCTAAACTTTTTGCTATTTTTCTCCTTCCTACTTCTTTCCTGACTTGTTCACTGGGGGCCCCCTTCCCCTGACATGCCCCACCTCACTCCATGTGCCACAATAACATGACCAATGAAGAAGAAATCAAAACCCACAAGGCAGTTTTATTTTTATTTTATTTTGCTTTTGTACTTTTGCTTATTATTTGTGTTATTTATTTCTAGTACTCCTCCGCATTCTCTTCTAGTGTCCTCTTTCTGTGCACCCCACCAACCTACAAGTGTGCATTACTCCCAGACATAAACAGGCAGCCTTGTAGATTCTGGCACACTCACCCAAACAAGGGTTTTTCTCCTTCTCCCTCTTTTTTCTGGAGTTCCCACTCTCGTTGCCATAGCAACAGAACTTCAGACTCACACCAAAGCTGCACCTGTGTCTTTTCTTGTTCCTCTTCCCTGGACATCCACCTATTATCTCTTTCTGCTCTGTTTTTCCTCATAAAACACAGGTAACCTATTAACTCTGATTACCCTTCTAAAAATATACTTTCTCACTATCTTTACAAATCTGTTGACCTACCAGACAGCCACTTATTATTAATATCATTACTTTCTTTTTATTCTCTCTCTTCCCCCACTCCTTTCCCTACATACTCATCTCCTTTTCACAATGATATGTTTTCTGGCTCTTAAACTTTTCCCACTGAACTAGACAAAACCCACTACTTCCACATGATCAGCAGTCACAATGTACCACAATTGTACCACAATGATAAAGAAGCAGGATTCAACCACAGTAACCCCAAAAGATAAAACAAACAAACACAAACAAAGGGAAATCACCCAATGGAGTATTCTGAAAAAGAATTCCTGGAACTATCAGAACCAGAATTCAGGAGAATAGTTTTTAACTCCTTTCAAGAGATGTCAGGAACACTCATGAGAACAAAGGAAGAAATTGAAAAGCTGAAATCCTTAAACCAAAAGTAATCCCCAAAGATAAACAATGATATAACATAATTAGGCAACAAAACAAAAAGATCCGAGGCTACACCACCACTCTGACTATAATCAACAACAACAACAAGAATGAAAGAATCAGAAGAAATCTTGGGAATAATGTGGAACGCTATCAAGAGAAACAACCTATGCTGCCTTATAAGGATTCCAGAACAAGAAGAAACAAATGAACAAACAAAAATCTACAGAAAAAGTCAGACAAGAAATTATGAAGGAACTCTTCCCCCAAATCACAAAAGAGAAGATAATTAATTATTCAAGAAAATGAGAGAACCCAGAATCAGATAGCTCCCAAAAGAAAAACTTCAGAACATACCATAAGTCAAAATCTCCAAACTCAAGGACAAAGAAAATCCTGAGGGAAGATAGAGAAAAAAAGAGTCACCTACATAGGAAAGTTAATAAGCATAAACAGACTTCTCAGCAGAAACTATGCAGGCAAGAAAACAATGAAGTGATGTACATCAAATTCTGAAACAAAAACAACAACAATAACTTATGAACCAAGGACCCTCTACTCAACAACATTGCCCATCAAATAAGAGGGAGAAATAACGATATTTCCAGAAAAGGAAAAAAGAAAAGGAACTCATAAAAACAAGAGCAGCATTACAAAAATATTTACCATATCACTATGACTGGAGAGTCAACCACAACTGACAAACCTAAGAACATTACACAGCATAACACGATTCAGAAAAAATACAAAGAAAGTTTCACTCAGAGCAACACAGAAATAGAAGATGAACAAAAGACCCAATAAAACCACAAAAGGGAGGATGAAACCAAACACACACACACACACACACACACACACATACACAGCAAAATGACATAATGACATACCCCTTCCCCACACATCAACAATAACATCTGAATGTCAATGAATTAAATGTACCAATAAAAAGCTAGAGAGTTGCAGCCTGGATTATAAAACAACATTCATATATATATATATATATACATATATATATATATATATGTGTGTGTGTGTATTGCCTTGTAAGAGACACATCTTAAACTCAAAGACAAAATAGAATGAAAATCAAAGAATGGTGAAAAACCTACTAAGTCAATGGCAACCATCAAAATCCAGGAGTGGCAATATTTATCTCTGATTATAGAAAATAGATTTCAGGGTGAACAACATAATGAGAGAAAGGAAAGGACACTATATAACAATTAAAGAACAACACAGAGAGATCATACAACCTTAATAAGCATATATACACTCAATGTAAGATCCTTGAAGTACATCAATTAAATTCTCACAGAGCTGAAACAGAAATAAACAACATGACAACAACTTCAACACACCACTATCAAGGGAAAACAGATCATCAGGAAAGAAACTCAACAAAGAAAGAGGAAAACTAATCAACACCATTCACCCTACACAGACATATACAGAGTATTCCACTCAGCAACACAAAAGTACACATTCTTCTCCAGTGGACATAGCAGATACTCTAAAATTGAGCACATGTTAGGTAACAAAGCAAGCCTTAACAAATTTAAAAAAAAACATTGAGATCTCACCATCCATTTTATTAGATCACAATGCTGCAAAACTGGAAATCAGGAACAAAACTGGAAATCAGGAACCTAGAGACTGAACAACATATTGCCTAAAATATACCGAGTAAGAGATCAAATAAAGAATGAAGTAAAGAAACAAACCCATAAGAAAAGAGGAAATAGAGTCATCAAGAAATTGACAAAGAAGAAAGTTTAATACCAGATACTTCACAGGGAAATTATGACAGAATTCTGGCAAGTGTTGTCACTAATTCTACATAGACTATTCCAGACTATAGCAAGGGGTAGCAAACTTCCAAACTCATACTATGAAATGTAAATGGCACTGATCCCCAAACCGGACAAAGACCCCACAAAGGCAGAAGGCTACATACACACCAATATCCCTGATGAACACAGAGCAAAAAATACTCAACAAAATTCAAGCCAATAGAATCCAACAGCAGATCAAAAAAAAATTCATCATGACCAAGTGGGATTCACATCAGAGATGCAAGGATGGTTCAAAATTAGGAAAAGATCATGTGCTATCCAACGGATAAACAAGGCAAAGGATAAGAATCAAACAGTCACATCAATAGATGTAGAAATCATAAACATAATAATAACATAATAAGGGCCATATATGAAAATCTAACAGCCAACATTACACTTATTGGGGGAACTAGAAAAAGGTGCCCCTTATCACGGATCTTATTTAGCATTGTGCTGGAAGCCTTGGCCAGAGACTATAGATCAGTGGTTCTCAACCTTCCTAATGCTGCAAACAGGATGTGAGATTCTATAATTATATATATAAAACCTCAAGGATTCCACAAAAGCATGTTGGAAACAACTGTGGGGGTGGGGTTGATAAAGTATGAGTATACAAGGTAGACAAGCAAAAAATCAATCATGTTCCTGTATGCCAGTGAAGAGAGCACAAAAAAGGAGGCTTGTCTTTAAATAAACAGTCACCTGAGTGACTGTTTATAAGTGCTATGTCATGTAAGTGCCAACTTGGCCCTTACAGAAGAAGTGCACCAGCTTGTGAGATCCAAAGATTGTGAATTATAAAATCCAAACCCGAAGGAAGGAAGGATATCAAAGTTTAAATTGTGAACACCCAGTGTGCAGAAGGTTGTCCATGAATGATAGCCCCCAATCCATTTGCAGCGCCCACACATAGATTAAACGTCTGATTAGTTCCCTCTGACCATAACCAGGAATGAGAACAGCCTTGCTACCCTGCAGTTGTGGGTATGTTTTTCAGCATATGAAATCCAATAGACCTATAGATAGAGGCTCCATGGATGGTTTCTTGGGGGTTATGGTGAGGGAGGTGGGGAGGAGCTAGGAGGCTATCGACAATGAGTACTGGAAAGAAGTAAATAGTGTAAAAATCGATTATGGAGATGTTGCATAACTATTGAATTGTATGATATGTGAAATATATGCCAACAAGATGCTTTTTAAAGCCTCCATTGTTTTTGTAAGTAGCATCTGGTCATGAAAGGATTAATTCTGTACAAGTGAATAATTCAGGTGTTGTGATGTGGAGTTAGCCTACATGGGTTCAATATCCCTCGCTCAACAGGGCTTTAAAAAATTAGTACCAGGGACTAATAAAAAATATTATAGGAAGAAGGTGATGCCCCAGGGAGATAATTGATAAGACTCTACCACAGATCAAATAGGAGGTTTTGAAAGAGAGCCAAAGGCAGATAAAAAACAAACAAACAATAAAGAAAAGCATAGATCCAGGAGTGGGTTTTAGGCTCCCACTAAATCCTACTTCCAAATTAAAAAAAATTAATTCTTATACCATAGCTCTGCTCAATACTGGCCCTCAGGAAAGGAATCCAGAAGATAGGGGCGATATAGTAAAATGTGGCAAAGAAATTAGATGGTGCCCGGTTATCAGATAAAATAGTGTCTGGAATCTTAAAGGTTTGTCTCCAAACAAGCAATCATCTAAGTGAGAGTATGGAAGATCAAAGGCATATGAAACCTAGGATTGATGAACTCATAGGGAGAGCATTTAGAATAAAGGTTTCAAGGGTGAGGGGCTACAGTGGTGGTTGGGGCAAGAAAGGGAGATGATGTCAAGGATTTCAGGAAGAAAAAGGATGCTTGGAAACTGATGTGGTAGCAATTGTACAACTCTGCTTAACATTATTAAACTATGGAATGATATGATATATATTATTGATATAAACTCCCGATTAATAAATTTCTTAAAAAGCAACACCATTCATAATAGCCACACAAAATATGAAATACATAGGAATTAGCTGACCAAACAAGCAAAAGACCTGTACAAAGAAAACTACACAATATAGTTGCAAGAAACCAAAGAGATCTAAATAAATAGAAGAATATCACATGTTCATGGTTAGTAAAAGTTAACATTGTAAAAATGTCACCATTACCTAAAGCAATCTACATAGACAATGTAATTCTGATCCAAATCCCAACTTCATTCTTTTAAAAAGTAAAAAACTCATTATCAACTTCAAATGAAGTATGAAGAAGACCAGAATAAGCAAGGAGTTCTCAAAAAAAAAAAAAAAAAAAAAAACTAAATGGATTCAGCCAGTTTGAACTGTTCAGCAGAACCAATACCTAAATTTTGTTGAGTTCAGTGAATCAGTTGCAAAAAAGGCACTTGCAATCAGGGTTGTCTCCAACATAGGTGGAAATCACGAATTTACACTTTTTACTCTTTTGTAATGTCCATCTGTGCAATAGTGTATTCTGAGAGCCAGTAGTAATAATTGATGTGTAGGTATAAAAATAGAGGGAACTATGTTTGTAATATTTGTTTATTCCATAAGCCTCATTATACATTTAACTAAATACTATATACTTGTATCCCCTGTGTGTTAGTTTAGTAAACAAATGTATAAAGAGAACAGGTACCAGGACCCAGAAGGTGACATGTCATTAGTTTCAACTTTGTGTTATGCAAGTTCCCACAAGACATTGGGGCCTTGAGGATCTTCATTTGTTGATGGGACATAAGTTAAGAAAACAGCTGCAAAAATCTGCTAGTGCTCTGAACTTTGGAAGGTGTAAATATGAATCTAGGAAAATTGGAAGTAGTCAAAAATGAAATGGAACTCATGATATTGCTGGGGTTAAAGCAATCAAAAGGAATGATATAGAATTTATTGTCAAAAAGAGAACATGAAGTACAATGCTGTATATGATAGGCTTATATCTATCTACCTTCAAGGAAATCCAATCAATACAACTGTTATTCAAACTTATGTACCAACCACAAAAGCTAGTGATGAAGAAATTGAAGAATTCTACCCATGAATTCAGTTGGAAATTGATCAAACATGCAATCAAAATGGTAATTATTGGCAATTGGCATGCAAAAGCTGGAAACAAAGGGGAAGGTAGAGTAGCTGAAAAATATGGAATGGTGATAGAAATGAAGTTGGAGATAGCATGATAGAATTTTGCAAGATCAATGATGTTCATCACAAATATCTTTTTTTTCAACAACACAAAAGTTGACTTGAACTTCTTCAGATGGAGTCCACAGAAATGAAATAGATTATATTTGTGGGAAAATATTATGGAGAAGCTCAATATTAGCAGGTAAAAGCAGGCAAGGGGCTGAGAGTCTAGGATAAAGTTGAAGAAAACTAAAACAAGTACATGAACTTGAGTCAATCCAACTTAAATTTTGAAAACATCTTAAGGGCAGATTTGATGCATTGAACACTAATGGCAGAAGATCTATGAGCTATGAAAGGGCATCAAGAACATCACTCATGAAACAGACAACCAATAAAGAGATCTGAGAGGCTGGCTCAAATCCCAACTACATGGAGAGCCCAACCTTCCTGCAAAAGAATTCACTTTAAAGGCCAGCACTGAAGCTACAGCCCAGGGAGAGGAACATGTCTGATCAGAGCACACAGGAGTAAATGAAGGGGGAGGGAAAGAGAGTGGAACACCTCCCGGACCACCAAGCCCTGAGCAGGATATTCTTATTCAGAGCAGCCAAAACACAGAGAAGACTATAGGGCTGGCCCCACGATGAGCCATGGCATTCTTTACTGACCCATAGCATTACTGGAGACAACATGGGAGACACAGTGTGGGAAGTGTGCCTGAGCTGACTCCACCACACTGAGCCAGGGAACATCAAAAACAGCCTTTGGAGCCAGGGCATGGCTCCCCATCAGACCCAACCAGTACATACTCCTAAAGACCAACAAACAGACTTTGGACTAGTTACAAGGCTTCCTTTCTTTGTTGTGTCTCTGCTGTTATTATTGTTTTGTCTTCATTTGTGGCTTTGTTCTGCTCTATCTTGTTTTTCGTACGTTTTATTATCTCTGTGGCCTACCTAGACAAGATAGGTGGGATAAACAAGCTGCAGGAGTGAACAATGGGGCCAATGGCTCTGGGGAGACATGGGAGAGGAGGAGGTGGCGAGTAAGAAGTGGGCATTAAGAAACCCAGGGACAAGGGGAAAACAAATGATCAAAAATTGATAGTGAGGAGGGTGTAGGAAGCCTGGTAGGGCTCGATGAAGGACAATGTAACCAAGAGGAATTACTAAAACCCAAGTGAAGGTTGAACATAATAGTGGGACAATAGGAAAGTCAAAGGAAATAGAGGAAAGAACTTGGAGGCAAAGGGCATTTACAGAGGTCTAAATACAGGCATGTGTATATGTAAATATATTTATATATGATGATGGAAAATAAATCTATGTGCATATATTTATAGGTGGCAGATGGTAACAAGGTAGCAGATGGACATTGGGCCTCCACTCAAATATTCCCTCAATGCTAAGATCCCTTTGTTCTAGTAAACTGGCATTCCATGATGTTCGCCTTCCTGACACGATCACTGAAGACAAAGCAGGTGCATAAGCAAATGTGGTGGAGAAAGTTGATGGTTCCTGACTCCCAAAAGATATAGCATGTAGGGTCTTAAAGGCTTGAAAATAAATAAGTGGTCATCTAGCTCAGAAGCTAAGAAAGCCCTCATGGAAGAAGCATAACAGCCTGGGTGATCATGAGATACTGATAGGAATATGGTATCAGGCATCAAAGAACAAAAAAATCATATCATCGTGGATGAGGGGGAGTGCAGAGTGGGGACCCAAAGCCCATCTGTAGACAACTGGACATCCTTGTACATAAAGGTGGCAGGGAGGAGACAAGCCAGTCAGAGTACAGTAAAGCATGGATGAAACATACAGTTTTCCTCTAGTCCTTTAATGCTTCTCCTTCATCTCAGCTCCCCCCCCCCCAACATCATGACCTCAATTCTAGCTTACAGATACGGCTAGGCCAGAGAATGTACACTGGTACACATAAGAGCAGGGAACACAAGGAATCCATGACAGATAAACCCCTCAGGACCAATAATGAGAGTAGGTATACCAGGAGGGGAAAAGGAAGGTGGGGTAGAAAGAGGGAACAGATTACCAAGATCTACATATATAACCTTCCCTGGGGGATGGACAAAAGAAACATGGGTGAAGAGAGACATAGGTCAGTGTAAGACATGACAAATAATAATTTATAAATTATTAAGGGTTCATGAGGGATGGAGAGTGGGGGAGGGGAGGAAGGAGAGCTGATATCAAGGGCTCAAGTAGAAAGAAAATGTTTTGAGAATGATAAGCACATATAAATGTGCTTAACACATAGATGTATGTATGAATTGTGGTAAGAGTTGCATAAGCCCCCAATAAAATGATTGATTAAAAAAGAGAACATCACGAAGAAAGCAAAAAGTCATTTGAAAGACAGGAATGAAAGAAAAGATCAAAGTGCATGTCACAAGCGGTGAAGGAAAAAAATTAAAAAAACAAAACAACAAAAGAGACAAAGTTAGATGCCAGGCAGTGTGGAAGATATGACAAAATGATACTAATTTATAAATTATCAAGGGTTCATGAGGGAGGTAGGCTAGAGAAGGAGGGGAAAAGCTAAAAGAGTTGATGTCAAGGGCTCAAGTGAAAAGTAAATGTTTTGAGAATGATGACAGCAACAGGTGTATGAAGATGCTTGGCACAGTGTATGAATGTTTGGACTATGATAAGCATTGTATGAGCCCCCAATAAAATGATAAAAAGAGAGAGACTGAAACTTGCTCTTATTCATAGAGTAGTCTAAAGCAAATGGAAGAAAGAATGAAGTCAAATAGCTGAATAGAAAATTCCAAAAGGCAGTTTGAGAAGACAAAGCCAAGTATTATAATGAAATTTGTAAAGAATTAGGAAACCAAAAGGGAGAAATACACCCAGCATATCTTAAACTGAAAGAACTAAAGAAAAAATTCAATCCTTGAGTTGCAATATTGAAAGATTCTATGGACAAAGTATTGAATGATACAGGAAATATTAAGAGAAGATGGAAAGAATACAGAGAGTCACTGCACCAAAAAGAACTAGTTGACATTCCATTTCAGGAGGTAGCATGTTAGCAATAACCAATGGTACTGAAGGAAGAAGTGCAAGCTGCACTGAATTTGTTGGCAAAACAAGATTCCAGGAATTGCTAGAATAGCAACTGAAATATTTCTAAAGGCTGATGAAGCACTGGAAGTACTCTCTGGTCTTTGTCATGAAATTTGGAAGACACCTACATAGCCAACTGATCGGAAGAGATCCATATTTGTGCCCATTTCACAGAAAGGTGACCACAGAATGCTGAAACTATACAACAATATTTTGCTGAAGATCATCTAACAAAGGTTGCAGCAGTACATTGATAGGGAACTTCCAAAAGTTCAGGCTAGATTCAGAAAAGGATGTGGAACAAGAGATATTGATGTTGGTATCGACTCTTAGCTCAAAGCAGAGAACATCAGAAAAATGTTTGCTAAAAGATAACCTCAATAAAAATTGAATATACAAAGCCATTCAACCGTATGGACCATAATAAACTATGGATAACTCTGAGAAGAATAGGAATTTCAGAACATCTGATTGTGCTCATGAGACACACGAATCATGAAGTAGATGTGGGACCATAACAAGGGCGACTGTCAGCTAAAACCTCGGTGATCCCACTTATTTCTCCAAATAGAAGACCTGCTTGCTTGTTTGTTTTTTCTACAAAGTGTTTATTGCTTGGGGAATGAGGACATCACACTAATCCGTTCAGTTCACCTGTAATCCTGCCCAAGTCAGACAACTGGAAAAAGACATCTTAGGTACAAACTCAAGACAGCAGTTAAGTAAACCTCACACTGGTAGGCCAGTGTCCCATTCCCTTGACCACACCCGACCTCATGGGATGGGTGGAGGGCACAGAAGTGACTTCTGAATGGTCAGGGACAAAGTTGGACCTTCTCTGAGATGGCCCAGGTTTGAGTTACATGGAGGCTAGAGGTCACGCATTCTGCTTTGCTTTAAGATGAACAACAGTTTGGGGCTCATCAACCCAGACCCTTTTCTCCCTCTGCCCCTCTAGCCTACAACCTTTGACATTATTTCAGTATCAACCAAGAGACATCTTATATATGCCTAGTATAGACCTAAGAGCTTACGAGTCTCAAAGCTGCTCTCCTATCATGCTTTCCAGTTTGGAATAGACCCCAGAGCTCAAAGACAGATGGTATTTGCAGTAGACCCTTCAGAAGCCAGAATTTTTCAGCCTCATTTAAGCTATAGCATTCAGAACTCTTGGCTGTGAATGGTAAATACACTTACGGGCTCCATGGCAGTTCCAAATCTAAACCAGTTTCTGGAAATTTGAAAACCTGTTTTAAAATTAGAAAGGTATGCACCCAGACTGTATCCTGTTATCATTCTTGTTCAATCTGATTGCTGAACAAACAATCAGAGAAGCTGGATTATATGAAGAAGAATGTGGCACTAATAGCAATCTGCTATATGTAGATGATACGACCTTATTGGCTGAAACTGGGGACTTGAAGCACTTGCTGATGAAGATCAAGGATTGCAACCTTCAGTATGGATTACGACTTAATGTAAAGAAGACCCAAATCCTCACAACTGGACCAATAGATGAAATAGAGAAAAGCATGAAGTTGTTAAGGATTTTGTCTTGCTTAGCTCTACCGTCAATCTTCATGGAAACAGAAGTCAAGTGCTCAAAAGTCTTGCCACATTAGTTAAATCCACTACACATGACCTTTTTAAAGTATTAAGCTCCACCTGCCCTAAGCCATGATATTTTCAGTAGTCTCGTTTGCATGCAAAAATTAGACACTGATCAGTGAAGGCTGAAGAAGAATCAATTCATTTCAATCATGGTGCTGGAGAATATTGAAAGTACCATGGACCACTAAACAAACAAATCTGTCTTGGAAGTGGAGCCAGAACATTTCTTGGAGGCAAGGATGGCAAGACTTAATCTTACACATTTTGGACACATTATCAGTCAAACTTCATCCTCAGAAAATAGACATCTTGCTGGGTCAAGTGGAGGGGCAGTGAAAGGGAGGCCCTCAAACAGATGGAGTGACACGGGAGCTGCAACAAAGGGCTCGGGCACAGGAACCATGGTAAGGATGGCACAAGATCATGCAGTGTTACATAGGGTTTTACAGAGGTCACTATAGTCACAACAAACTCAATGGCACCTAATAGCAAACAACAACAACTGATGGTGTAGTGGGTTACACATTGGACTTCTAACCACAAAGTCAGCAGTTCAAATCCATCAACCAATGCTTGGGAGAAAAGTGAAGCTTTCTAGTTCCATACACAAATTTGCCTCAGAGCCCCAATGCCACAATTCTATAGAGTCTTCTGAGTTAGACATGACTCTAGGGCAATGGGCATGTTTTACCTATAGGGAGCTTTAAGGAATAGCGAAGTAAGGTGAGGGGTATTTTGCATTTATGAAGTTTAAGACTTCATGAGAGAATGAGAATGTACTTCAAATTATACTACACCTTCTTTGTTGTCACAATCTCACCACTTCAAAATCTCTCTCTATGGTACCTTTGTTCCCTGTCTTAGTCTGGAAACCCCACTGAAGCTTATTGGTATTTGAAATAACCAGCTGCATACCTTCCAGCCACATAGTACTATACGCTTCACCACAGTACAACTGGGGTGATGATCTCTGAGTAAATACTTATCGAATAAAAGAAAATAGCTCTTAGAATGAGTTCATACTACTAGCAGAAGATTAAAGAATAGTTAGATGCTATTATTTGATTCTGAATGCCTATGTGATGTTTAGGGAACATCAAAATTGACACCGCATTATTGGTGGCTTTTCCAGACTTCAGTAAGAAAAATGGGTTATGTGTGTGGGCAGAATGACAAATCCTTGGGGGAGCAATGAGCAGAATCTCAATCTGTGTTTCCTGTTTCTATTTCTCCTTATTTTCTAATTCACTGACCTTTGTTCTTGGGGAAGTGTTGCACCTCTGATCTTAAATGGTTGATATTAAGTGAAGCCTGTTCTTGACCTAAATGGTGACTGTGAGCTATAGACTCAGGGATCTATTTCACTTAGTTCTCTCCAACTAGAAGGCCTGGTCTCTTTTATGGTTTTGAGTTTTGTTTTACACGTTTCTCCCACTCTATCCAGGTCAGGAATTTCTCTTTATGGCTGAGTAATATTACATACCACATTTTGTTTATTTATTCATCCATTGATGGACACTTGGGTTGTTTTCACCTTTTGTTTACTGTAAAAAAAATGTAGTAGTGAACAATAGAGTAAAAGTATCTGCTTACATTGTTACTGTCCAATCTTTGGGCTATATATCAAAAAGTGGAATTGCAAAATCTGACTAGAATCCTTATTATGTTAAACATCTGTCCCTCTTTTTCCCACCTTTAACCCACACTATCCAACTGTTTGTTATCTTTCTTTTTAAAATTCGTGGAATAGTTGAAGGAGATCACTCTCTCCTTGAACACACACCCCCTGGTTTTGGCACTAACGTCAGTTCTATTCCTCTTCCCATGGTCACCAGCTGTGTAGAGATCACAAAACCAATGCCTGCCGCTTGATGCTTAGACACACCTGAGATTTTGGACCCTTCAGCCATCTTGGTTTACTTGGCTTTGCTTTTCGAATTGCTCTCCTAGTTTCTGATCTTCTTCCCACCTCTCTGACTGTTCACTCTCAGTTTCCATTTCAAGCCCCTCTTCCTCATGAACCTGCCAAACCTGTTTACCTAGGATTGCACCTTCATCCAAAAGCATCCATCAAAGGTCAGGCTTATTAAACAGCACTACAAAGATGGATTCATGGGCTTGCCTAACTCAATCATTATGATTACTTATTTTAATTAATCATAATAAAGTTGGAACAATGTCTACTAATTCATATTGGTAATTCCAAAAGGCAACCCCGAACTTGGAACACAGATGCAAGGACTCAGTAATATTTGCTGTATGGATAATGAATCATGAATGAGCTCTCTCTCTCTCTCTCTCACTCACTCTCGCCCCTACCCCAACCCGCATCCTTCTCTAATGCATATACATGCACATACACTTTGAGGGTGGTATCTGTGCCATTTAATTAACTACCAACATATGTGTCCCCTAAAGTAAGAGCCACAAGGAGGTATTAGAAGGCTGATCCCTCAACTCAGTCCTGAATTTCCTTGGAGCTGTAGCCTGGTTGTGCAATTGTTGCAAATCAACAGCTTGCCTGGATCTACACAAGGATGCCTTAACTGAAGCTCCAAACTCCACTTACCTTACTTATCTTCATCCCCATCATTCATCCAGTTGTTAATTTAATAAGCATATTTTAGGCAACCGTTTACTATGTGCTGAGTAAATATTTAAAATAAAACTTGAACATTTTATTTTAAAATGTTGCGGGCCAGAGAAAATGTGGTAAAAAAGTTGATGCTGCCCGGCTACCAAAAGATATAGTATCTGGGTTCTTAGCAGCTTGAAAACAAACAAGTGATTATCTAGCTTAGAAGCAACAAAGCTCACATGGAAAAAGTACACCAGAATGTGTGATAACGAGGTGTTGAAGGGATCATGTATTAGACATCAAAGAACAAAAAATCCTATCATTGTGAATGAGGGGGAGTGCAGAGTGGGGATCCAAAGTCCATTTGTAGGCAACTGGACATCCACTTACAGAAGCATCGTGGGGAGGAGATGAGCCAATCAGGGTGCAGTGCAGCCAGGATGAAACATACAACTTTCCTTCTGTTCAAAAATACTTTCTCACCCCCACTATCATGATCCCAATTCTACCTTACAAATCCGACTAGATTAGAGGATGTGTAATGGTACATACAGAAACTGGAAACATAGGGAATCCAGGACAGACGATCCCTTCAGGACCAATGCTGAGAGTGGTGATACTGGAAGAGTAGAGGAAAGGTTTGGCAGAAAGGGGAAATTGATTACAAGGATCTACATGTAACCTCCTCCCTGGAGGATGGACTACAGAAAAGTGGGTGAATGGAGACATCGGACAGTGTAATATATGACAAGATAAAAATAATTCATGAATTATCAAGGGTTCATGAGGGAGGGGGAAACGAGGAGCTGATACAAGGACTGATGTAGAAAGCAAATGTCTTGAGAATGCTGGCAATAATGGACAAATGTGTTTGACACAATGGATGGATGAATGGGTTGTGATAAGAGTTGTATGAGCCCTCAATAAAATGGTAATATCTATAATAAAGCTTTAACATTTATAAAGTTTTTGGTACAGTTCACTGACTGCTATTGAGTTGACTCCATCTTTCTCCCTCAGAGCTGACCTTGCTGAGGGCCTTGCTATCAGCAGCCTTATGCTTAACCATTACACATCCAGATCTCCTAACCCACTAGCTAGGGAGTTC
The DNA here is from genome assembly GCA_004026705.1 of Nesogale talazaci. Classification (NCBI taxonomy): domain Eukaryota; kingdom Metazoa; phylum Chordata; class Mammalia; order Afrosoricida; family Tenrecidae; genus Nesogale; species Nesogale talazaci. The sequence goes on from PVJH01000585.1 coordinate 113,066, forward strand.
CAAATCAATTATTTGTGTGATTTCTCTTTAATGAATTATAATTGTAATGCATTCCATCAAAGGAGGATAGAGGGTACTATGGAGGAAGACTTAACCAACATCTGCAGGTCAGAGAAGGCACCCTAAAGGAAAATTTTGGGGGGGGGGCATCACTGCCCTCTGGTGGTCATGGGAGCTACCCAGTGCTGCTCCTGATAGCCACCGATGGATTTGAACTGCCAAGCCCGCGGGCCATAGGCCCGCACTCAACCACTTACACCCTCAGGGCTCAGCCCTAATGGAAAACTTAAACATCTCTAAAGACCAGAGCTTCACTTCTCACATCTAACCAGTTGCAAAATCCTCATATCTCCATTTCCTTTCTGTTGCCACTTCTGATGTCCTTTGTCTGGCCTTGATGAATGGCAAGTTAACACTATTCATGCACTATTCATGACTATTCATGCGCTAATGTAATCCATTCATCCTTTATTCATATATTCATTTTCTCTTTCATACCCAATAAATGCCAAGTATTTAATTAGTTGCTTAATCACAGTTCTGGTTAAGTGGACTCAGGGTAAAACTTGTCCTAAAGTTTAGTTTTATCTATCTAGAATACTTGCTTATGAATTGTTAATGCTTCCCTTGATATATATAACTATGTCAAGCTTGCATTCATTTCATGGAAACACCAGAGATCCCAAGCCTATTCTCTTCTAGGTATAAACAACTGAGGATTCTCTGGAAAGCTCTGTCCCCAGATGTCTACATGGTTTATTCTCCCCCTGCTCAAATAGAGACTTTCTGAACAATCTATTTCAATAATATCATTCTTAGTCTGTCTTTATGGTTCTCTCCTGTGGCTGTATGCTAGAAATGCCAGGTTTTAATTTTCTTATCCCAGAGTATTTTTTAAAATCACTTTATTGGGGGCTCTTACAACTCTTATCACAACCCATCCATCCATCCATTGTGTTGAGCACATTTGTACATTTGTTGCCATCATCATTCTCAAAACATTTTCTTTTCACTTGACCCCTTGGTATCAGTTCATCATTTTCCTCCTACCTCCCCACCTCTCCCTCATGAGCCTTTGATAGTTTATAAATCATTATTATTATTATTTAATGTCTTACATTGATCTGTGCCTCCCTTCACACAATTTTCTGTTATCTATCTCCCAGGGAAGATATGTATATCACTGTGACCAGTTCCCCCTTTCTACCCCACTTTTCCCTTAACCTCCTGGTTCACTACTCTCATTATTGGTCCTGAAGGGTTTATCTGTCTTGGATTGCTGTTTCCAGTTCTTAGCTGTACCAGTGTACAAATCTGGATTTGTAAGGTAGAATTGTCCCAGAGTATTTAAATGTTTAAGCAGAATTGATGTCTAAGAACATCCTGTTTCATGTTTTTGAAGTTGCACTTATTATCATCTGATAAACTATATTTTCATGTTTGTTATCCTCCCTATAAGGTAAGCTTCATATGAGCAAGACTTTTTTTTACAATTCTTTTGCAGAATTGTAGCAAAAATGAAGAAAACCCTAAACTCTCAATAAGATGGACTGACACATAACAAAGAAATCTACTTAGTCCTATCCATAAAAAGGTGTGTGCAATTAGGAAATGTTCCATAGTATTAAAATTAAAACTGGAAAAAAAAATCCAACCCCCAAACCTTACTATTATGGAGTCTATTCCAACTCATACTGACCATATAGGACAGTGTAGAACTGAATCTATGGATTTCTAAAACTGTGACTCTTTATGGGAGCAGAAAGTCTCTTCTTTCTCCCACAAAGCATCTGGTGATCTCGAACTGTTTACCCTTAGGTTAATAGTCCAGTGTATAAAGTCTATACCATGAGAGTTGCTATAAACTCAGGACTTATTTGTTAACATGAAAAGGCAAAGGATTCTTCCTAACATGGCATTTAATCTCTCCATAAAAACTCAACTTGCTAAATTCCTTCTCTTACAGACACTCCAAGCATTAGGGATCACTGTGTTTATATTTAACATTTTTGCATAACATGGACTCATTGCCATTGAGTTGATTCACAGTTTCTCTATAGCAGTAGTTCCCTACCTTCCTCATGCTGAGACACTTTAATACAGTTCCTTGGGTTGTGGTGAACCCCAACCATAACATTAGTTTTGCTGTTAGTTCATATAGTTGTGTTGCTAGTATGAATCAGGTGATCCCTTTTGTGAAAGGATTGTTTGACCCCTAAAGGAGTGGCGGCCCACAAGATGAGAACCACTGCCCTACAGAGTCACCTGGAAATGACTAGCATCTGCATACCAGTCTACTTCTTCCAACAGATGGGATATCCTTGAGACTGTATCGCTTGGGGCCTAATAACAGTGTCTTGTTTCTAGCAGGTGTTCATTACATGGGTTGCACTGCATCTTTTCTGGATTCAAGGAGTCAAAGATATTTCTGAACAAGGGATAATTAACCAAGTAGTTTTAGTACTATTCATTAGAAGAGATGAATGGCTCGTGAGAAGAGGGTTACTACTACTCTCTTACTCCTAACTTGGTACCATGATTAAAATTTCCAGTGGCTAAAATGTCTAATATTTTTATGCTTTACTTTTTAAATATTCAACTCTTGATTTAACCTAATTGATCACTGATGAATCAGTGCTCAATTATCAGGACAGAAAACGGAAAATCACATGTGATCTGAACTTCCAAAGTAGTAGTTCTTGCACCAAATCTTTAAAAAAAGCTATTATTCATCTGTTGCTTTTGAAGAGTTGGGCCTGTAGCTGTCTGTAGTGGAGAGTTTTTCATTTTTTATTTTGTATGGCTTATTCTTCATTAGTGTAGATAATGTACAGTTAGTATTCCCGATGTCTTTACACAGACCAAATATATCTCCTTTAGAAACTGAAGTGGCATTTTACTTCTATGAGTCTCTTAAGCTGTAGGGTGCTAATTTTTAAAAAGTATATTCTTCTAAGATATTCTGGCTCTTCTAGAGAACTTTAAAATTCTTTGAAATTTCATCCCCTTCAAAAAGTTGAGGAAAGAAGGATAATTATGTTTGATATTATGCTTTTATCTTTGTAAATATCAATGAAATTAATATTTTACAATATAAAATTTTATGACTACCTAAAAGCAAAAAGAGCTAAACATTACAACAATAATTGAGGAAATTTTAAAAAAGAAATAGATAGCTGTCAATAGATAGCTAAGTCCCTAGCCTACAGAGTTTTAATGGAAAAAAAATGTTTCCAGTCATCAAAAATTAAAGTTACTAGAGAATTAGAAAAATATGGACACCTCTCATTTCAGTGCTTAAAATTAAAATAACCTTGATTCCAAGGCAGGCAATAATAGCAGGCAAAAATGTCAATTACATTTATTTTTTTAAAAATCTTAAAATTATTTACTGTTAAGCCATGAATAGAATTTGATCACTTACCTGACAAAATTTAGATCCTAGAAAGCCAAAATGGTACAAATGCCAGTGTCTCAAAAGGTTAAAAAAAAGGTCAAGAAAAGACCATAAAGTCAGGTCTTGCTAGTATATGAGCTCAGGTCTGTAGCATTACATAATCTCCTGTCACCTTGCAAAGAGGTGGAGTCTAGCCTGTTATTAGGAGGTGCTGAGGAGACAAATAGCTCCCTGGAGGCCAGATATAGTCTCTGCTTCATCTTTCTGCTGCCAAGACACATGGAGCGATGCTAGAGGCCTGGTGTTGAAGGAGTCACATGGAGACCCAAGCCAGCACTGAGATGCTCTCACTACCACCGGATCCACAAGACTTTTCACACACTGGTCTGTAATCATTCTTCGTGCATTCATCATCATTGATGTATTGTGTGAGTCTGGAGAGGAATGTATAGACTGGTCTTGGACATATGGGCTAATATTGGATTTATGGACTTGAACTGGGTTGGGCTGAGATGTTTTCTTCATATACAATTACTCTTTTATATAAAACTCTTTCTTATATACACACACATATGGGTGTCTATGAATTTGTTTCTCTAGTCCACCCGGAATAACACAAGAGCCCATCATGTTTCATTGCCAAATGCAATTTTTAAAAGCAGGAAAACAATATATAAAGACTTGGATATTTAGATGTTCTGGATTTTAGGATTTCAGAGAGAATATTATGAACCTAAATTATACAAATAAGAATATCTACCATATGACTAAGTACACTTTCTTCCAGGAATGTAAGCCAGCTTCATTATTAGAAAGTGTATTGATAAAGTTAAACTTATTAATAGGTTAAAGGTAGTGACTGAGACCCAAAGCCCATTCATAGACAATTGGACACCTCCTTACAGAAGGGTCACAAGGAAGAGCTGTATGGAGAGCTAGTCAGTGTACAGTACAGCACCAAAGAAACATACAACTTTCCTCTAGTTCTTTAATTCTTCCTCACCCCCAATAACCTTTTTTTTTCTCTTTTTTTGGGGGGGCATCACTGCCCTCTGGTGGTGGGAGTAGGAGGCCCAGCCTTTTCTCCTGTGGAGTCGCTGCTGGAATTGAACCTCCATCCCAGTGGGCCGCAGTCCCGCACACAACCACTACGCCACCTGGGCTCAGCCTCCCCAACAATCTTATAAATCCGGCAAGACCAGAGTTTGTACACTGGTACAGATAAGAGCTGAAAACACAGGGAATCCAGGACAGATTAAACCTTTCAGGTCCAATAATGAGAGGGTAAGGTGTTGGGAGGAAAGGGAAAGCGATCACAATGATCTATAAATAACCCTCTCCCAGGGGAACAGACAATAGAAAAGTGGGTGAAGGAAGACATCGGTCAGTGTTAGATATGACAAAATAATAATTTGTAAATTATCAAGGGTTTGAGATGGAGGGAGGGTGGAGGAAGATGGGGAAAATGAGGAGCTGATACCAAGGGCTCAAGTAGAAAGAAAATGTGTTGAGAATAATGATGGCAACAAATGTACAAATGTGCTTGACACAATGGATACATGTATGGATTGTAAAAAGAACTGCACGAGCCCCCAATAAAATGAACTTTTTTAAAGAAAGAAAAAATATTTTATAAAATTCATGATTCATCTCTAATTGAAACACATACTTTTACTTAGGAAAAAAAGATTTCACTTGATTGCGAGAGAAAGTAGATGTCCACAAGAGAAGGAAAAGCATGGGGATGGGGGGTAGGGTATGCTTCCTGAGCAGAGGGTAGATGAGTGGTTTGAACTGTTGAATAAGAGACATTGATTCGAAATGTCAAACCCCACCTGAGTCACATTAAGCAAATCACCACATAAAAAAGAAGAAAGGCTATTTTAAAAACAAGAAATTGTTGTTTTGGTAAGCTGCTGTTGATTGCCCCCCAACTCAGAGTTATCACATGTAAAATAGACTGCCTGGTCGTGTGTCAGCCTTACAGTGAGTGGAGGATCAGACCAGGTCACTGGCTGAGTCTTGGAAGTAGATTTCCAGGCCTTATTTAATTATGCTTTGAAAAGGTTTTATTAGCACTTAATGCACAGATCACACAATTCAATATTTCAATCATATCAAGAAGTGTTGTACAATCACCACCATAATCAATTTTAGAATATCCTGCCTCTCCCAATGGTTAAATTACTTGGGGGAGTGGCAAAAGGAGGCATAGGACAGTGTAGAATATGACAAAGTAATAATAATTTATAAATTATCAAGGGTTCATGAGGGAAGGGGAAGCAGGGAGGGAGGGGAAAAATGAGGAGCTAATATCAAGGGCTTTAGTAGAAAGCAAATGTTTTGAGAATAATGAGGGCAACGGATGTACAAATGTGCTCGAAACACAATGGACTTATGTATGGATTGTGATAAGAGTTGTGTGAACCCCCAGTAAAATGATTTAAAAAATAAATGAAATGAGTTATGTAATTGCCATCAATTCTAGTGCTCCCCTAGTCTATGCAATATGCAGCACTATTTTGCACTGTCACTAATCACATACAAGTAATACTAATACATACAAAGTTTATTTTTATCCCCCATAAGCATCAGATATGTGTTTTGACAGATTCCCTATGGGAACATCTGCAGGACAGCAGAATGGGTTGTTTGAATAATCCCATCAGCCTTCTTCCCCATAAGATGAAATATGTCCATGCTCTAGACATACCAAACCTTCTCCTGTAGTTTACCATTTGACCTTTACGCTTGGGCAATGTTCATGAAGCTCCGAGCCTTCCCAGTTTCAAAGTGAAAGAACTGTGCGGCCTCTAGCCTCCTCTATGTCTTGCTTTCCCAGCCTATACATAGTCTAGAATAAACAAAAACTTTGTTTGTACCAGCGAACCATATTATTATTACTTATTTTTGCTGAACATCAACAGTGCTTTGTAAGAAGAGACAAATCATCTGTTCTAAATTGGGAAAACTAATAAGTGCCTGACTCCCAGGAACACAGCCACCTGCCAAATGCTTTCTAGTTTTTGATTCTATTAAAAGCCATTCCCCTCCAGACTCCTCCTTCCAAGCAAGGGAAAGACACTGGGTGAATGGCATTATCGAAGGTGTTAAACAAGCTAGTTTTCTCTTGAACTCTAAGGGCTCCCTTTTCCCTTCTCTCTACAACAGTGAGCCTAGACAGTTGTATGAAGACCAGTAATGTTTAATCTTAACCTTATCTCTAGTCTATTCTTCTACTTAAGTTATTCAACAAAGCAGTACACATTAGCAAACTATGAGTATTTCAAACAAGAAAATAGCTACTACTAAGACAGAGCTAGGGAGGAGAGGTGCTGGGTGGGGAAAGATTGTTCCTGCATGAAGAGCAGGATGTGGAGTTGAGAGAAATGGGGACAGTGACAGTCATCTTTTTGTGACCTTCATCTTTAAAACTCCTGCCTTTCATTGTGGTAAAACAGGAACACAAGCATGCAAGTAATGATTTTACCCCTACTTCCTAAAATCTTCAACATTTTGTTTAAAAGCCTTTTATTGTTAATTAAATCGGAGTCCTGGTATCGCACTGGGGTTATGCTTTGGACTGCTAGCTCATAACATGCACATGATCAACACTTAACCAGCTGTTCTTCAGGAGAAAGATGAAACTTTCCACTTTTGTGAAGAATTACAGTCTTGGAAACTCCCTGGGCAGTTCTACTCTGTCCTATAGGGGTGCTGTGAATTTAAATGGACTCGTGCCAGTGAGTTGCATACCAGATCATTATTTTTGTAGCTTATCCTGCACTCCCCCACACCTTTTCATTTCCCTTTCATCAGGTATGAACTTTCTCTTTAGCAAATTGACATCTGTGTGCCCTTCTCCCTTTACTTCCCTTCCTTCCCTTTTTCTCCCACCCTGGGCAAACATCAGTCTGTTTCTTTTGGCATCATGGCCTTTATCTTAATTTTGCAATGTAACAGTGATCTCATACAATATTTATCATTTTGGACTAAGTACATTTGGCATAATGTCCTCTAATTGATTTATAGCAGAAAATGTTTTAATAGACACATCATTATTTGTCAGGGATGAATAGTATTCCATTGTGTCTATGTACCAAATTTTATTTATTTATTTGGGTTCTTGCTCAGAGTCCAGGGGCTGAGGGCTTATCGGGAAGATGTCTTAAGAAAATTGAAAACTGCATTGGTGAGAAAAAGTTAAAAAAAGATGTACCAATGATTTTTTCCATTAAGACAAATAGCTATTTATTCTTCAAGAGTAGCAAGAACTGAGAGCTGTCATATGAGAATTGCATTTGGAAACCTTATTCCATCCACCTTGAAGTCCTAATCATACCCCCTTCAGATTCCTCTTTGCTCTCCAAAAGGTATCTCTTGGCAATTTGAGACTTAAGAGTGAGGAGTGAAGTTTAGCCTGTCGATCAGGTTGCTGCTTGATGACCTTATTTGGGGCTGCTAAGGACATAAATAGCAAACTGGAGGCGGGGCACATACTCACTCCCTGGGAGAGATCCCTCTGGACCAGACACATGGAACTACACTAGAGCCCAAAGCTGAAGGCCCCATGTGGAAGCCCCTGCTAGCACCGAGATGCTTCCACTGCCACTGGATCCATGAGACTTTCCACTTACTGGCCTGTGATCTTCCTGCATTTGGCATCATTGCATGTGCTGCCTGAGTCTGAAGTGGACTTTAATGGTTGGTATCAGACATAGGGACTAATATCAGACATATGGACTTGATCTGGATTAGGCTGGGATGTTTCCTCAATATGGTTTTTTCTCTTGCATATAAAACTCTCTCTTATACACACATGAGTGTCTATGAATTTTGTTTCTCTAGTCTACCCAGACTAACACAGTAGGTTCCTCAAGGATGCTCAGATTGCCATTTTGATGTGATGCAAATAGAACAGTTCTTCTCTTTTCATATGTAAGCCCCAATTAAGCCTGTCCACCCTGGATGATTCTGCTGGCACTAAAAGTACTGTTGGTATAGTTTCAGCATGATTGATAGCAACATTGGAGTCACCATATAAGTGGTGGTGATCAAAGGTTAGCGAGATGAAAACCCCACTATCTGAAGAGTATAGTCATGGAGGATATATTGAGAATAGCTTTACATTTTGGTACTGTTTTAGAAAAGCTTCTATAATTTTTAAACAGCAACTTTTGATTTATTCTTGTTCTTGTGCTTATTTTCTGAGCTTTTTAGCTCTTACTTGTTGGTCTGACCTTGTGACTGGTTAATGTCCAATGGCTCTTGCCATTTTGGAGGCCTATGTGGTACTTGTCTTCTGACCATTGCTCTCCTGGTAACCAGGTTGTTCTTCTGAAGCCTCACTCCGGCATTCCACACTAATAGTAAGCCTGCTGTTTCCATGATGGATAAATGATTCTGTCTTGGCGCCACACTGAAAGTCACCCCGTATATTTGACTCATGCAAACTTTAACCATAGTGCCTCTACAATGTTTAAGAAAGATTTATTTCGACACTTCTAGCATACAGGTAGGCAACATATAGTCTGTGCAGTTTAATGCTAAAAGGGAACATTACAAGTTTATACATACCTTCTGCTGTAAACCTGTGTTCCATTTATTCCCTTCAAAGAAAATAGGGGATATCATAATTTAACACTGTTTCTTATTGTGGTAATACTTGTGTATTTTACCTGATTTACCATCCACAAAGGAAGCCTTTAAATTAATTTATTTATTATATTCTCCTACTTTTAAAGTATCTCCCTTGTTTTGCAAATTTTCTTTTACTTAGAGCAAGGAAAATATACCTTCAGCTGTCCTAAAATGATAACATTATTCACAATGCTGGAGTTACCTGCAGGAAAAGACTTCATACAAAAATGTCCCTAAAAGGATATCACACTCAACATTCATTGACACCCACTGTGAGAGGTGCACTGCACTTTGTGTCTGAAATGAGAGGGGAAGGCATGTCTTCAGTTTCATCAAGATGTGCACAATGACATGAGCAGAACAATGATAAGAGCTTAACTTAATGTTTACAAAATTACTTTACAAACTCTGAAGAGCTATACAACTATAAAAGTTTTTAAATGGCTTTGAATCACAGAGTGTTAGTGAGCACAGACAATATTTTAATTTCAGTAAGGGCAGTCAAGGAGGTGTGCAAGAAATCTTCGAAGAGGAGGCAGCAGCAATGAATGTGACTAAGTAACTGACGCTCTCTGCCCCTCTGCTGTGCTGCATTCATTACTGTGACGCCGCTGGTACATCACAGGCATTTTAAAGGCCAGCTGGTCACCCAGGGGAACCAGGTTTCAGCAGCGTTTCAAACCAAGAACAATTAGAGAGAAAGGCCCAATAGTCTACTTTTGAAAACAAAAAAACAAAAAAAGCCATGGAAAACGATATGATTAGTAGCAGAACATTGTCTGGATCAACGACAATGTTGTGATGGGCAGAGATCACTTAACTCGGACCGACAGTTAGTGTTGTAGAAGTAGCAGTCGTGTTTGCTTCCGCAGCACACATACTAAAGTAGCAGTCAAGAAAATCAAAGAAGGGCTGAGCCCCGGTGGCGTAAGTGGTTGAGCAGCGGCGGCTCTCAGGAAGGGCCCATGGTGGCTCCCACAACCACCAGAGGGCAGTGAGGCCCACAAAAATAAACAAACAAAAAGATGCCCTCAAAGAAAATCAAATAAATCAAGGGCTGGGCAGAGGGTGGGGGGGGTAGGGAGGAAAGGGGGATGGGAGGGGATGGGAGGGGATGAAGAGCTGATGTCAAGGGCTCAAGTGGAAAAGCAGATATTTGGAGAATGATGATGGCAGCAGACATGGGAGGGTGCTTGGTACCGTATATATATCTATGCATTGTGATGTTATGTACGAGCCCCCAGGTAGCAAATATGCTGCTGCTACAAAAAAAAACTTGTTAAAAAGAAAAGATTTCACTTTGAGGACATGGTCTTTTCAATTGTTTCATATTCATGTGAAAGCTGGTGAATGTATAAAGAAGGTTACAGAAAATTCCTTTGAATTACAGTGTTGGTGAAGAAGATTCACTCAGGATACTGTGTACTTGGACACTGTGTACTTGGAACAAATTTGTCTTGGTATAAGTATATCCAATACACTTTCTGGAAGGAGGGTTGGTGAGACTTCATCTTAAATACTTTGAGCATAAAATCAAAAGGTCCAGTTCCTGGAGAAGAGCATCATGGTTGATAAAGCAAAGGGCCACCAAAGAAGAAAAAGATTCTCAAGGGGATGGACTGACACAGTGGCTGTAACAATGTGCTTAAGCACAGCAATTGAGAGGATGATGGAGGAGTAGGCGGCATTTCACTCGACTGTCTATAGTATAGAGTCTCTATATGAGTTCAAATCGACCCAATGGAATCTACCAACAGCAACCAATACTTGCAACAACTTCGTCTTATCTCCAGGAAATTGAACTGAATGGAAAAAGTTCACCATAGAGAACTGTATTGTTGATCCCACTTACATGACATCTTTGTTAAGTAAGAAGGATTAGTGTTTCCCAGGAGATTCAGGAAGACATGCAGAATAAGGAGGGTATAGTCATCGAGAAGCAATGCAAGAGACAATGGACTTGTTCTTGACCCGTGTCACAAACATGCATGTGATAAGACACATAGAATTTAATACATACACACATATTCACACTCCCACATACATTCATGTGTTCACATACAAGAACCAGATACACACACAAAGAATATCACTCTGAGGCGGGCTCTTGTCCTTGGCCCGTGTGCACGCACACAGTCCCCATCTCTAGAGCTGCGTCTTGGAGCTCGCAACTTCTTTAACTCCATTCTTTGTCTAGAACTCCCCTCATCTCTGGTTTCTGTTGTCTTTGCTTTGCTAACTTCCTCGCCGATATTTTGTTACACAACAATAATTTATTTCTACAGCCCAAAGAAGATATTCTTGGCTTAATGAATGAAGAGGAAGCAGAAAACCAAGTTGGGCAGTTGTTCCCTAAATTTTCTTTATTTACTTTCAGTTGTGTACAGATATGAGCTAGGGGTGGAGGTCAGCTAGAATATTGATTAGAAGATGCTTGATTAATCATTGTAAATTCAGAGTCTTGGAGAAAGTATACTTCTTTTCTGTCTCACCTCATCAAATGAATTACCTTTAATTTATTTAGGACTTTAATTTTCCATGGAGAAAATGGGTGGGGGACTTCTGGCTTATTGATGTTAGAGACCAATAAATAATGGAGTTTTGCATCATGACTGGCCTGCAAAGTTAGTAAAACTTACATAATTTATAAAAATGAGCAACCAAATGCCATCTTTTAAATGTCATCGATTACACAACACTTTGACACCAGCTCATGTCATGTGATGCCTCCAATGCTGGAGGTCAAGCTCACAAGTGGTAACCTTCAGAGACAACAGTCTCATCGTGCAACTTCAAGCCGGCAAACATTACGACAACTAAACTCATAGTGTTGTTCAGAAACCTCAAATCTCTGAAGTCAGTAAGTAAAGAACTGGCCACTTCCCAATGAGTTCTCTCTTAATTAAGACACAGGTGTGCAACCTTCTCACTGGGACTGAGGAAGGCCGATATCTGTGAGTCCAAAACGGCAGAATTTCGGGCTCTTCTCTCACATTTCCAATGAACTATTCCAAGTTGTCTTCAAGGACAGAGCAAAGCCTATTGTAAGGACCACAGGACAAGAATAAAGCCTGATGTTCATGGTAATGTATATTTACAAATATATGTAGTTTCAAATATAAGATCAATGCCTATTTGAAGTGCCATTTTCTAACACTGTGACCGAACCAATGGCACTAACACGATCTATGGATTTAAATGGCACCTTTCGTCTTTGTAAGCATGCTGGAGAGCAGGGGAAATTGACAGGAGAAACTAACTGCTCATAGACAAAAGCTTTGTGATATACCATTATAACACATGAGTAAAATTTTTTCTAGAGTTCTATTTATGTTTACTGACACCATTTCAAAAGAAGCTAAACATTGACCAGAAATAAAGAGTGCTGGTTTTCTTTTTGGAGAGGGTATGTAGCCTCAGATCACGAGAACTAAGAAAAATCAGGAAAGAAACTAGGGCTAAACTTTACATACTTATATTAAAAAGATGCTAACTAAAGACAAGCAAATGTTTAAGAATATCTTTTATGCTGAACTCACATAAGCAAAGCTTTCAAATTATTTGCAACCTCTTAGGACATAGATTATAGAAATAACAGGACTATTTATACCTCAGTGAAATTTTATTATATCTTTCACTATATTTGCATACGCAGAATGATATATGCACTGCTTAGCACAAAGTTAGCAGTTCAAAGCCACCCATTCCTCTGCGGGGAAAGGTAAGGCTTTCTCCTCCCATGAAGAGTGACAGTCTGACTTTTCCATCATGGGCACTGGAGTTTCATGTGTCTTGTCAGCTGTAATGTCTCCCAGGAAATGGGGGGCGGGGGGGGAGAGAGAGAGAGGGAGAGAGAGAGAGAGAGGGAGAGACTGTCTCCTGCCTCCAAGCGAGAAATCCCAGATTACCCAGAATTCTCAGGAAAAAGCTATGCCGACCCGAGGCCTCACTGGCTATGATCTGATTGACAGTCTAGACTCCACTCTCTCAGTCTTAATCCTCTAAAGTCCCTACGTGATACCAGATTAGGTAACTACCTCAATGTATATGTAAGCAATTGTTAGCTTGTTTGCAGTACATCTCTGGTTTTGTTACTGACAATATCAAGCTTCTGTAGTTGCAGATTCATTCCACATCTGTAGTCCATTTGATTCCTGTGGGTCCCATGTGTTTAATCACTGTTTGCATTGATGAAAGGGGCATTTGCAATGAGTAAATTGTTGATCTTGCAGAAGTCTATTATGTGGTCTCAGTGCTATTACTGTCATTAAAAGTCATAGTTTTTTAAAAAATCTATAGAAAAATACAGCATACAGTAACAGTACAAATAACCCAATAAAGTGGGCACAAGAAAAATTGGCAATTTACTAAAGATTACATCCAGATGACCAATAATTATATGAAGACATGCTCACATTCATTAGCCATAAGAGAAGTACAAATTAAAACAACAATGAGATACCATTTTACACTGGCATTCTTAGCAAAATCCCAAAGTCAGAAAACAACAAATGCTGGAGAGGAGATGTGCAGAGACTGGACTGCTCATGCATTGCAGATGGGATTATCATACTGAGATACTGTCATTGTCACCGTTATGATGATACAACCACAATGGAAAACAGTATGCTGCTTCCTTACATTTCTTCAATCTCCCTTGGTATATACATTTATGAAATTAAATACATTTCTAAACATTTATACATTTATAAATAAAACAAGGACAGACATATGCACATTTTTGTTTATCAAAGCAATTTATATTATAGCAAAGATGGAAAAATTAGGAGGAATGGATAGCAAACTCTGATACATATATACAACAGAATATCACACATCCTTAAAAACAATGATGATAGTGGTAGCAATTGTACAATTGTGTTTGATCTAGTTGAATTATGGATTGCTATAATATATGGAAGAACGCCCAATAAAGTGATGTAAGAAAAAAAGAATGACAGTCTTAGAAACTCATGGGGGCACATTTATCTTATCCTATAGGGTGACTATAGGGTCAGAATTGACCTTATACAGGGCACTTTAGGGTCAGAATTGACTCGATGGCAGTGACTGAGTGTCCATGCTCATTGCTTTTATTTACACAAATTCGACAGTTAGCACTAGTGATAACATTATAACTAATCTGAACAAGATTTCAAACTGACTGTGCTCAAATTAAGAAGCTCAACTCAGGATTAACGCAACTTTTTGATTGGGGATCCAGCTCTCTTATCTATGCTCAAATCATACATAATTGCAAAAGTCCTCTTTTGACATTTCTAGTTTGCAAATTGCACTACGTATCACTGGCTTCATCATTTCTGACATTTTGAAATTAATTTTTTTGGCATCACTGCCCTCTGGTGATCGTGGGAGCTACCCAGCCTTGCTGCTGCTGGATTTGATCCACCAAGCCAGTGGGCTGCAATCCCGCACTCAACCACTATGCCACCGGGGCTCAGCCCCACAATTAATTTTTTAAAACAGCATAAATAATGAAATTACCCTTCAAATTCTGAACCTGCAATCTGATTCTTGCTCTTCAATATATTTCACCAACACAGGGCCCCCTTTAGCTATATTATTTTGCCCTGAAGGCACATCTGGATTTTTAAACTCTGGTGAGTTGGCAGCCTAGACAGTGAGGATACCTACGGCCTATTGAATTTATCAATCCCCTCTCCTTATTTTACTATGGAAGATAGCAGGTTCTTGCTTATTTTTTCCTCTTTTTCTTTTTTCCTGCTACTAGGTCTGCAGTGTTGGTGTTATTATTAGTGGGACACAGTGGATTTTGGCTTTGAACTCCTTGTTGGTATAGCTGCATTGTTGGGCGATCCTTATTTCCTAACAATTTTTTTCAGTTGCTTTTGTTTTCTGAGTGGTCTATGGATTTTGTGCTTCATTCTTTTTCCCTTTCTCCCTAAGTTCCTCATTCCCACTTTCCTCCATCTCTTCTGTCTTCCTTTGAAAAGCATTTTCTTTCCCATTGTGCTCATTCTGTTCATCTCATGCTTCTTGCCTCTTCAGCCTCTCTCTTGAAGAACGTATTCTTGATCTGTACAATCTCTTTCTCACTCCCTGTATCTCTGACACTCTTAGCTGGGTTTTCTTCCTTTAACTCACAATCAGTATGCTTGGCCAATGTAAAGTCTGTACACACTAGTTCTTTTCTTTTTTTAAATTAAAGTTAATCATGCATTATTTTTTTCACCCTAAGTATTTTTTTTTGTTTTTTGGGCATCATTGCCCTCTGGTGGTGGGAGTAGGAGGCCCAGCCTTTGCTCCATGGAGCTGGAATTGAACCTCCAACCCAGTGGGCCGCAGTCTCGCGCACAACCACTACGCCACCAGGGCTTAGCCCGACCCAAGTATTTTTGTATGCAATCTCTTGACATTTTTTTTTAGTCAAAGTATATGTGTGTTTGATGTTATTTTTTTAAATCAATGTTACTCCTTTTAAAAAAGAGAGAGAGAACATTTATTTGTGTGTGTGTGTGTGGCACCACTGCCCTGGTGGGAGTAGGAAGCCCAATCTTGCTCCCAGAGAGCTGCTGCTGGATTCGAACCGCCAACCCTTCAAGTTGCAGTCCCGCACACAACCACTATGCCACCAGGGCTCAGCCACATTTATTAAGTCTTAAACCAGACCAAAGAAAGACAATTGAAGAGACATATCCTCTAGATAACAGAGACTACTATAGAATGTCATAATGGTGTCCTAAGGTCTGCTGGGAGACATAACTTTAAAAAGGCAAAGGAGATATCACATAAACAAGTTAATGGCAGATCAATATTATATAGTAATTGGTGGGAGCCCCAGGGCAGCATTAAGGCCATGCTTGGGACACTGGCATTATGTAAAACAGAGACGTTTACAAATTTGGTGCAGACCTTCTTGGACTAAGATGAAGAGCAAGCTCAAAATCCATTCATACATATCGCTTCTCAGCCTTTTGGCTAGGTTCAAGTGTAGTAAAATCCATTCACATATCTATTCCATTCACACACACACAAACACATACACACACACACACCTGGTCCACTGTAGCATCATTATTATCATATTCTTGAGGAATAACAGGCAATCTATAGAGGACTTTAGCAACACTCATAAGAAAATAATCAGGCCAATAGTATAGCACTTAAAATTCTAGTAAGGAAAAAAAAAACAGACATACTTGGTAAAGCTTCTCAGAGTAAAATATATGAAATGTTCACTGCTGAAGAAAACAGTGAGAGTTAGAACAGGTGGAATTTTCCAGAATGCTCATTTGTTAAGGCAAAACTATGCCTGCTGAGCTAAGACATATCACAAAAAGCAAAGAAAATATGAAAATAGCACAAATATATGTCTTAAGTTGCCAATTACTGGGCAACCTTGAAAGCAAGAGATGCAAACTAAAACCCAGTGGGATCATAGTTATCTTTTTCTCACCCTACAGTGTTTCAGCTTTAAGTCCAATTCAGTTCCTTTAATCTGAAACTTGTGTGTTTAAGGTAAAGCCCCATTCATTTAGCAGGGTTTCCAAATAGTATTCTTCTAAAGTAGCTTCTGAAGAATGCTGTACATCTTGACAAGCCCAAATCTAAAGCCTAAATCCTTGGGCTCTTCTGTTATTCAGATTCTTTATGTCCAGTTTTGTGAGTTTTTCTCAATTTTGCCAAATTCTCAGACTTCTGATTCATGGTTGACAATAGATACCTGTGTAACTTAATCCTTGTTCATCCTGCAATTTGTCCCTTTCTGGAACTCAAGTTTCTTTTTTTTTTTCTCGCTTTTCACTTCTCTTCTTTCTATATCTTTCTTATTTCTTTTGTCTCCCCCTTCCCTTCTATTTCTTGCCTCCTGTGCTCTTTGCTTTTCAGGAAACTCACACATGAGGTTGCCCTTTTACTTATTCATTCTCTATTTTTTTGGCTTCTATTTCCCCCAACTGTGTCTCTGGGGTAGACATCACTTTCTCATTATCTGTTGCATCGCTTCCCAAAGTTCTATATACATTGGATCACCATTAATGTTCCCAACGTTAATTTGTGTTCTCTCTCTCTCTCATCTTTTTGCTTTGCAGCTTTCTGAAAGGTGTAAGGTCTACCATAACAGAACAATTTTCACTTTTACTGTTAAGAACACATATGCACTGAAGCAATCCCTGTAAGGAAGAATGTCCTCTTGGGCTTTAAAGTTGATGTATGAGCTGGCATTCATATGAGGACACAAACTTGTATCATTAGAGAAAGAAAATCCTTATAGAATTGATACTGTGGTAGTGGCTGAAGATGTTACAGAAGTTGCTTCTTGGTCAAAGTGGGAGATAATCTTCAAATTACCACCTTCGTTTTCATTGTTGTGACATTCCTCATCTTTCCTTCTGGCCACTTTTCCTTGAAGCTGCCTCTCCACACCACTGCTGACTATGGTCTCGGGGGCATGAACAGGGTTACTTGCTTTTCTTTGTGCTTGTGCTCCTTCTCCTCCTTCATGGCCTACCCGTGTCTTAGGAAGCCTACAGACATCATTGGCCACCAAGAAGTCCACTTAGCTTCCTTGGTTCTCTGCCTCTAGTTACCACAAGATACCAGCTCATTCTATTCCCTTGGTCTGAGAGGAAGAAACCAATGATGTACAGCTTCTTCCTCTGCCAGGCCAGGTGTTATGGCTTGCTCCAGAGGTAAAGGGTAACTTGATTTCTTCAGACAGGAGCAGGACTATTTTCCCTGTACTTGTGTGTTTGGCTATGCTTGGCTCCAAAGGCTCAGAAGCACTCATATTCTAAGGGGATTCAACTTTATGCATAAATATGCCAAACACAGGTCCTGGATTATTGCAGGTACTCAACATATGATAGGTGACCTGCTCCAACCATTACTCTGACTCCAGGCAAAGGTGATTTCACTCATGTACTTTCAAACGCCTTAACTTTGGGGAGATGTTGAGATTGTGTTTTCATCTTACACAGAAAGGGAACACCAAGTGTCTTCAGGACCAAGAAGAATGAAACACAGGAGAGGGAACAAAATGGAGAGAGATACACCAGAGACAGAGGCAAGAGTGGGTCCTCTATAAAACTGTGTAGGACTAGAACTCAGAGGTCTGTGTTAAACCTTCCACTTAATGAAACTTTTAGGCTTATTTCCATAGATATCACCTCAGAGATGAGAACTGGCATCATGTTGTGGGTGACATTTCACTCTTGGGACCCACATTTCTCACAATCCCTTGCACCCAACATCATCAGGTGGAAACAGAAGCATGGAATTCCTAGATCTCTCACAGTGTACAGAAACCCTAAACTTTTCCCTTCTACATATGCTGGAGATTGCCATTCTTATCTAATGAAATTCTCCAGTGTTGTCTTTGTATCTCAGTAGAGTAATTTTTTCTCTAGGTATAAGACAAGAACTTGAATCTGATAACACAAACAGAACCTAAAAGCCATTATGATTTCCCTGCTGCTTCAGGTCTATCTTTATAAGATACAGGGAAGCCACGAAAGGTGCTATTCCACCATTGGCCTTCAAGCCCTCGGGTGGGAAATAGGGTTTTACTATGAGGGGCCTTCAGAAAGCTTTGTGGAACAGCTCCATTATCTTTAATCCCATTTCCCATGAATATTTTGAAGTCTTCTCTACTTGCCAGCCTTTGGCACCATTTACTCCACTCGCTCCAGCTGTGTGTGGGCGTGTGCGCAAGTGCGCCACAGACACCCAGACACACTCAAGGCTGAAAATACCAAAAACAAAAAGCAGCGAGGTGTATGTTTCCCCAAACCTTCACTGGGTCAAGGACAGCACTTATAGCAATACAGCCCACCTGGTGAAGGAGGAAACCACAGCATAAAGAAACCAACTTGCTCTTTAAATTGTGGAGGAGGGTGGAATGTACACAGGAAGAAAAATGGGACAGTGCATGTTGTTGCCTGGTGGAAGTTCATTGCTTACATAATAGGCAATTATTTTTAGCTTCTCCTCTTGTTACTTTCTAATGTATTTAAAGATTCCGTTCATAGCATCAGCCATAGTACTAGCAAGTTCAGCCTTTCCAGTCGAAACAGAGTGTAACATCATATCATCTAACATCACATTCTCAGAGCCTCCTATTTCTACCAGGAGCACATGTGAGATATCAGCTAGTGATTGAACATAGGACTCATATAGGAGACCCAGAACATACTTTCCCTTTTAGATTAGCATAGAACATAGAAATATTAAGTTCCCACAATCAGAAATTTATGTGAGGCTATGGTGAAAGATGAAAATGTCTTTTCAGCTTCTGACCCATCATGCTTTATCATAACCAATTAGTTATGGGCAGCCATGAGTCAGATTGCTTCATGTTTAACTGGATTTTCTATCCCTAATGTCTTCATGGCATTGAGGAGCAAAAATTTTGTTTTAACTTTGTGACAAAGGAAATTCTTCCATGACCTATAACATCATGTGAGATTAGGGAAAGGCCCTCCGATTAGTGCTCCAAGAACCGCAACCGTGATTGTGTCTGTTCTGGATTGCCCTGCTGCTCACAAGCATTCACTTCCCCTTCCCAGATTATTAATGTGCATATCCTCTCTTGCCACCTGTGTGACTTGTTGTGGTTCTTGAGGAAAGGGTGTGACTCTGAGCTCACTGATGGGATATACTGCTAATGACATACGTGACATAACATACATGGGGTCTGAGCAGAACCTTCAAAGGTGTCTGCCATGGGATTTTGCCAATTTTCTGGCTTCTGTCTCTTTGCAGAAATCAACCTAGTGCTATATAGTTTAGACAATCACTCAAACTTCCCTAGTTTAATTTTTATCACTTGGAAATTTATTCTAAAAATAAATAGTGTTCGCTTCTCATTAAGGGGGTGGGGTGTCAAACTAATCAAGCTGGGTTATAAGTCAGAAGAATCTGGTTTAGTTTAAGTTTTTCCAACTGTTATTTTCTGACTTTGGGAAAGTTACTTAGTTTGCCCTTCGTTTCCGAAATGGGAAGACGCATTTCTCTCTGTCTTGCAGAGTTGCTAAGAGGGCCAACTAAAACTGACACATGTAACAATTGTTCAGTGACATTGTTACATTGTAAGCAGTGTGTCAACATGCTCAGTAATTTCATTTTGGATCTTCTGTTTCTAGTAGTCTAGTTTCCCAGTTCCCTTGCTGTTCCATGTTTACTTTAAAGTCATGGTTGAGCCTTTAGTATCCTCTGGATGATTTTCTAATGGCATGTAGTGTACTCTAAGATGGTAGTCTTTTTTTTAGGCATAAACGGTTTTTTAGCTAAAAGTTGACCATAGCAGATTGTTTCATTACAAAATTTAAAGGGTATCTTACTGCAATAGTTTTGAGAGGCTCTTTAGTTTTGACCAGTTCAGTAAGTTTTTAAAGAATTTAAGTTCTGTTCCACAGCTTAATTCCATTCTGTCAGGGTCTAACTTGAGCAGAGCAGTCATTAATAGTAGCTGGCTTCTGAACAGTTTTTGCAATAGCTGTGAAATGGAAATCCAGTGTTCTATCTGAATCTTTTCTGGAGCTCCATCTTGTTTCCACAGAGTGGTTGGTGGAGGTTTGAACAACTGGAATTGCAGTTGGCAATCCAACATTTATCCCACAGTGACACCAGGCCTCCGATGGCCGTGACAGTAGTTAGAGGTTACTGAGTGCTCTTGAATCTGAATGTGATCCTCTTTCCACGAAACTGAATAGTGTTCGCTTCTCATTAAGGGGGTGGGGTCACTTGGTCCTGTGCCATCTTCACAATCTGTCTCATGTTTGAGCCATTGGTTGCAGCCATTGTGTCAACCCATTTGTCAAATCTTCCTCTCTTTTACTGCTCCTCAACTTTAGCAAGCATCATATCCTCCTCTAGGGACTAGTCTCTCCTAACAATATGTCCAAAGTACGTAACACAAAATGTTGCCATCCTTGTGTCTAAAGAGTACATTGGCCATATTTCTTCCAAGACAAGTCAGTTTGTCCTTTTGGCAGTCCACAGAACTTTGAATATTACTGTCAAGCAGCACAATTCAAATACCTTGATTCTTCTTCATTCTTCCTTATTCAACATCTCATATGCATATGAGGAAATTGAAATATGACTTGTTAGAATGGGTTGACTAGAGATACAAATACAGAGACACTGATATATGTATAAGAAAGAATGTTATATCAAAGAGTAATTGTGTATTAAGAAAACAACCCAGCCCAGGCCAGATCAAGTCCATAAGCCTGATATGAACCTATAAGTTCGATACTCATCCTTAAATTGCTCTTCAGACTCATACAACACATGCAATGAAACAAAATGCTGGAAGACGACAGGCCAAAGTCTCCGCATGGCTCAATGTGTCTTGTCAACAGGAAGGTGGCATCATCTCAGTGCTGCAACTACTCTTCACCTGGCTCCTCCAGCTCTCTGAGTGTGGCTCTTCAACAGGAAGGTGAAACAAAGAGGGTGTGTGGCCCACGTCCAGGGAGAAGGAGAGGAAATTTCTAGCTAATGAGAAAGCCATGCCCCCAAGGTGGCATCATCAGCCTGTGACCTGATTGACAGGCTAGATTCCACCCCTACACTTATTTATCAAGTTGACATGCTGTTATATATCTTTCACATTCAGGAACACTTTAGTTCTCAAAGTAATATCCTTGATATTCAATATTCTGAAGAGGTCTTTTGAAGATTTACCTAATGCAACTCTCGATCCCTTGACTATGGATTCTATGAGTATTGATTGAGGATTCAAGCAAGAAAATATCTTTGCTAACTTCAATTTAGTCTCTCTTTATCATGAGGCTACCTATTGGTCCTGTTGTCAGTATTTTTGCTTGCTTTACAGGGAGTTATAATCCTTACTGATGGCTGCCATCCTCGATCCTCATCAGCAAGTGATTGTCCACTTTCATCAAGGAAGGTTGTGTGATGTGCATCTTGCAATTTATTAAGTCTTCCTTCAATACTGATGCCACATTCATCTTCATATAAACCAGCTTCTTTGATGATTTGCTCTGCCTACAGATTGAATAAGTATGGTGAAAAGATCTGACCCTGATGCAAACTCTTCTTGATTTTAAACCCTGCAGCATTCCCATGTTCTGGTTGTACAATTCAAGAGCAAAGTCCACATGAAGATAATTAAGTGTTCTAGAATTCCTATGCTTCTCATGGCTAACTATAGTTTGCCATGATCCACACATTCCAATGCCTTGGCATAGTCAATAAAACACAGGTAACTATGAATCAGGTATTTTCTGCTTTTAGACAAGATCCATCTGAAATCCATAACGATATCCCTTGTCCATGTCCTTTTCTGAATCTGGCCTGCACAGGTATCTCCCTATCAATGTACTACTGCAATTCTTATTGGACAATCTTCAGAAAAAATGTACTTGCATGTGATACGAGTGATACTGTTCTATAGTCCTAGCATTCTGTTGGATCACATTTCTTTGGAAATATGAAAACTTCCTGTCATTTGATGAACTAGCTGTTTTCCAAACTTACTGGCATACACAAGTGAATCATCCTAATGCTTCATCAGCTTCTTGAAACACTTCAACTGATATACCATCAATTTCTGGAGCCTTGTTTTTGGCTTACACTTCCAGTGCAGTTTGAACTTCTTCCTTTAGTATCAATATTTCTCGCTCATATGCTACTTCTTTAAACAGAGTATTGTTAATGAGTCCTTTTAGTACGATGACTTTATGTATAAGGATATATTCATCTTAAAAATAATTTTATTGGGGCCTCACACAACTCTTATCACAATCCATCCATCCATCCATTGTGGTAAGCACATTTGTTGCCATCATCATTCTCAACACATTTTCTTTCTACTTGAGCCTTTGGTATCAGCTCCTCATTTTTTCCCTTCCTCCCTCACAAACCCTTGATAATTTATAAATTATTATTATTTGCCATTTCTTAAACTGTATGATGTCTCCCTTCACCCACTTTTCTGTTGTCTACCCCCCAGGAAGAAAGCTAAATGTTGATCCTTGTAATCAGTCCCCCATTTCTATGTCACCTTCCCCTTCCCCTCCTGGTATAGCTTCTCCCATCATTGGTCCCGCGGGTTTATCTGTCCTAGATTCCCAGTGTTGCAAGCTCTTATCTGTACCTATGTACATACTCTGGTCTAGCTGAATTTAAAGGTAGAATTGGGGTCATGATAGTTAGGGGTGAGGAAGCATTAAAGAACTAGGGGAAAGTTGTATGTTTCATCGGTGCTATACTGCACCTTGATAGGGTCATCTCTTCCTTGTTACTCTTCTGTAAGGGGATGTCCAATTGTCTACAGTTGCGCTTTGGGTCTCCACTCTGTACTCCCCTCATTCACATTGATATGATTTTTGGTTCTGGGTGTTTGATGACTTATACCTGATCCCATTGACACCTCATGATCTCGGAGGTTGGTGTACTCCTTCCATGTGGGCTTTGTTGCTTCCCTGCTAGAAGACTGTGTGTTTAGATTCAAGCTTTTAAGGCCCCAGACACTATAATCTTTTAAGAGCCAGGCACCATTTACTTTCTTCACCATATTTGTTTATGCACCTAGTTTGTCTTCAGTGATTGTGTTGGGATAGTGGACATTGCCCAGTGGCACAGTATTAGAGCAAAATGTTTTTATGTTGAGGGAAAACTTAAGTAGAGGCCCAGAATCCATCCACTACCTCAATGAGTTGCCATATAAATATATGTACATAGGCCAATACTCCTATTTTGTGCATTAATATATTTACATATGTAGACTTCTATGTTTATATCTCTAAGTACTTTTGCTTCTCAGTTCTTTCCTCCATTTCCTTTCACCTTCCTCCTGTTCCCCTATCACGTTGACCCCTCATTTGTCTCTCAGTAGCTTCTTATAGCTAGATTACTGCTGCTTCATCACTACCAGGAACTCTATGCCAGCACGCCCCCACCATCTATTTTAGATTCTTAGTTGCTCCCCTGTCTTTGATTTGCTCACTACCCCCTTTTCTCCACCCCTCTCCCCCCAAAACCCCCTCACCCTAAACCATCAGTCCTGTTGCTTTTTCCTCAGGTTTGTTTCTCATGCCTATCTTATATACAGTAGATAGACAAAAGAGACACAATGAAAACAAAACACCGACCTACCAACAGACAAACAACCAACAACAGCATCAAGAAAGGAAGAAAAACAAATACCCTATACATAGTTCAAAGTCTGTTCACTGACCTTTATGACTATCTCCCCACTAGTCCAGCAAGGCTCCTGGCACTGCCCCTCTGAGTCTGAAGTCTACTTTGGGGATTCCTTAGGGACTTCATGACTTTACTCTCATTGGTAGTCTATTAATTTCTCTTCTTGATCTGCCCCACTGTGTGTATGGGGTAGGACCTGCTCAAACCAGACTCGCTCCCCACATTGTGTCCCCAATATTGTCCTCCTAAAATCCTCTTTTGATGTTTCCTGCTTCATTCAACACTTTGCCCATGAAATCTTTCATTATTCCCATTTGAGATGTGATTTTTTCTTGAGTTATTTCAGTTTATGATGTGCTGAAAAATTTTTTTTAAATAAAATAAAAATTTTAAATGATATGTTAAGCCTGTCCTCCCATGTGGACTTTCTAATGCTAGGTTTTGTACATTTTCTTACAATATTTATGTTGTCTTTTTGAACTGCCTTTGAAGTTTCCTGTTCAGCTTTTCTACTTTATCATTTCTCCCATTTGCCTGAGTGATTCTACTAATAAGAGCAAGTTTCAGAGTCTCTTCTGACACCTATTTTGATATTTTCTCTTTCCTGTCTTTTTTCTAAAGGTTTTTTCAATAATTTTATTGGGGGCTACTACAGCTCTTATAGCATTCAATACATCATTTGTATCAAGCACATTTGTACACATGTTGTCATCTTCATTTCCAAATATTTTCACCTTGAGCCCTTGGTATAAGCTCCTCCTTCCCCCTCCCTTTTAAAAAAAATCATTCCACTGGCAGTCCATACAAATCTCATCATGATCAACATACATGTAAATTGTATGCATATCACTTTTGCACACCTGTTGTCATCATCACCCCCGAAACATCCTCCCTCCACTTAGGCCCCCAGTACCAGCTCCCCATATT
Source organism: Nesogale talazaci (assembly GCA_004026705.1). Lineage (NCBI taxonomy): Eukaryota > Metazoa > Chordata > Mammalia > Afrosoricida > Tenrecidae > Nesogale > Nesogale talazaci. The sequence continues at coordinate 138,186 of PVJH01000585.1, forward strand.
TCCCCTTCCTTCCCTCTTCCATCTCCCCCATGAACCCTTAATAATTTACACATTGTTATTACTTTTTCATACCCGTTCTCCAGAGAGGTCTTATGTAGATCCCTACAATTGGTTAACCCCTTCCACTCCACCATCCCTCTGCCCTCCCGGTATTACCACACCCACCACTGGTCCCAAAGGAACCATCTGTCCTGAATTCCCCCTGTTTCCAACTTCAGTGTACATCCCCTGGTCTAGCCGGACTTGCAAGGTAGAATTGGGATCATGATAGTGGGTGGAAAGAAGCATTTGGGAACTAGAGGAAAGTTGCATACCTCATTGATGCCACACTATATCCTGATTGACTCCTCTCTCACCTGCAACCTCTCTGCGAGGGGGTGCTGCTTCACTTATTGATGTGCTTTGGGTACCCACTCAGTACTCCCCCTCCTTTATAATGATACAATTTTTATTTCTTTGTTGCCTCACACCTGCTCCCTTCAACACCTCATAGTCACAAAATGATTTTCTGATTTAAAATGGCCCAAACCAGTCCATTTCAGCTCATGTAAGCCTTTATGCATTCAAATTCATTTTTGATGACTTCCAATTTTCTTAGATTCATAATCTCACATTATGAGTTCAAATTATTAATTGATGTTCGCAACTGTTTCTTCTCATTTTGAGTGTGCCCAATCAGCAAGGAAAGCTCCAATGACTCATTCCTGCAGGTTTACACCTTAAAGCTTTATTTCATTTATGCCTTTATGGTTAAAAATCCAGTAACATTCATATATGCATAAGAAAGAGCCTTATACAAAGAAGTAATTATATATCAAGAAAATACCCCACCCAGTTCAACTCAAGACTATAAGGCCAATATGAGTCCATAAGTCCTTTTCCAAACTCATGCAACCACATGCAATGATGCAGACTGCAAGAAGATCACAGACCAGTGAGTGCAGAGTCACCAAGGTGGATTCAGGGTGGTGGCTGGTCTACAGCAGCTCTCTGGGTGGCCAGCAAGAAGGAAGGTGATGGGGGAAGGGCAGGAGAGGGAAACAGCGAGGTTTCCAGGTCTTCTCTGTATGAGAAGACCACACCCACAAGGTGGCCCCATCAGACTGTGAACTGATTGACTGTTTGGAGACCAGCCTTACACTTTTATACATTTCAAGTGAAGTTATCTAACTATCACAGCTGTGCTGAAACCTGTTCACTTTGGGTGACTTTGTTATTGCTAGCATTTAAAATGTGAGTGACATAGTTCTAGCCTCACAGCAACCCACAAGTCTCCACAGGAGCACAGCCAGACAAGGGATGGTGAAGGAAAATGCAAATGAAAACCACAACCAGATATCACTTCACATTCACTAAAATGTCTGTGATTTACATAAAAGTAAAATAGTTGTTATAAGCAAAGTTGTGGAGAAATTAGATCTCTTCTCAATTGCCAATGGCTACCTAAAACAATTCAGTCAATGTGTAAAACAGTTTGGCAGATCCACAAAAGTTAAATTTAGAACTATCATATGGCTCAGCACTCTTACTCCTAGGAATAGACCCCAGATAATTGAAAAGCAAGACTCAAATGTAGGCTTGTACAGAAATGGTCACTGCAGCACTATTGATCATACTAAAAAAGATGGTAAAAGCTAAGTGTCCATTAAAAGACAAATGGATAGACACAATGTGATAATATATACAACACGATATGATTCAGCCAGGTAGAGAAATGAAATACTGATCTGTGCTACAATATAGATTTGCCTTGAAAGCACTGTGTTGACTGAAATATGCGAAGCCAGTCATCGAAGGTGAAGCATGACCTCAGTTAGATGCCACAGTTGCAATCTGTTGAAGAGGGAGGTCACGACGGGTCAGGATGGATTTGGTAGCAGTGTTTTTGGTTTTGTATGTGTCATATTTAGAGCAGGCAAGTGTTTAGGAAACAAAACTTTTAATGATTTCTAGGGGTTATTAAGAGATAAATTGAAATGAAAAATAAAATCAAGCAGCCATGATCTTTCAGTCCCTCATGCAACTTACAGTATCATGGCAGTGCAACCCACAAGGAAGAAGCACAGCAGTCTGTGGGATCACGAGGTGTCAAAGGGATTAGGTATCAGGCATAAAAGAACAAAAAAAAATCATATCATTGTGTGCTCACCTTCCCAACAGAATCGCTGAAGACAAGTGGGTGCATAAGCAAATGTGGTGAAGAAAGCTGATGGTGCCCAGCTATCCAAAGATATAGTGTCTGAGGTCTTCAAGGCTTGAAGACAAACAAGAGGTCATCTAACTCAGAAGCAACAAAGTCCACATAGAAGAAGAACACCAGCTAGTGTGATCACAAGGTGTCGAAGCGATCAGGTATTACGCATCAAAGAACAAAAAGTCATATCATTGTGAATGAGGGGGAGGGCAGAGTGGAGACCAAAAGTCCATCTGTTGGCAACTGTACATCCACTTACAGAGGGGTCACAGGGAGGAGATGAGTCAGTCAGGACACAGTGTAGCAACGAGGAAACATACAACTTTCTTCTAGTTCTTAAATGCTTCTTCTCCCCTCCCCACCCAACTGTACATCCACTTACAGAGGGGTCACAGGGAGGAGATGAGTCACTCAGGTACAGTAGCAACAATGAAACATACAACTTTCCTCTTGTTCTTAAATGCTTCCTCTCCTCTCCCCATCCCCACTTCCACTATCATGATCCCAACTTTACCTTACTAAACTGGTACAAATAGGAACTGGAAACACAGGGAATCCAAAACAGATGATCCCTTGAGGACCATTGGTGAGAGTGGTGACACCAGGAGGATGGAGGGAAGGTGGAGTAGAAAGGGGGAACTGATTGCAAGAATCTACATATAACCTCCTTTCTGGAGGACAGACAACAGAAAAGTGGGTGAAGGGAGACATCAGACAGTATAAGAGATGACAAAATAACAATCTATAAATTATCTAGGGTTCATGAAGGAGGGGGAAGTAGGGAGAACAAATGAGAGCTGATGCCAAAGGCTCAAGCAGAAAGCAAATGTTTTGAGAATGATGAGGGCAACAAATGTACAAATGTGCTTGACACTATGTATATATGTATGGATTGTGATAAGAGTTGTATAAACCTCCAATAAAATGATTTAAAAAAATAATAGCAATGCAAAACCAAACTTACTGCCACTGAGTTGAGTCTGACTTAAAGGGACCCTACAGGACAAGGTAGAACACACCTGTGGGTTTCTGAGACTGTAACTCTTATTTTTTTGGGGGGGGGGGTCTGGTTTTCTTGATATAGTATTCATATGCCATCTGTTTCCGTGGTTAAATTGCTTTTATGAGTTGTATATATGTGATCACAATCAATTTTAGTGTTCCCTTTCCCTTTCTGCATTCATTCTCTCAGCATCCCTTCACCTATCCTATCTCCCACCCCACCCCCACATCCCAGATAAACCATCGCACCAGTTATTAACTCTATGCATCTACTCCTTCTGTGCTTCACAGAGAAATCCAACAGAAACAATAAAAACAGAAAGCAAAAGAAAGTGGTAAGCATAAAATAATCATAATATAAGGATAAAACACAAATACATAGTAAGTAATAAAAGATCAGCATAAATATTTTAAAAGGCAGGGCTGAAATTTTAGTCATTTGGACAAGTAAGAAATACATTAGCCTAGAACAAACTGAGGTTGGGTCAAGAGAAAGGTCAACTGACCAAGCGTCAAATTATACCATGTTCACTCCACCATAATCAAGTTAACAATCATCTCTAAGAGTAAAGCTATTTGAGTCCCTTGTCTGTAGCTAGAAGGGATCTGCAAGAGTCTTGATCTAACTAGATACTCTGCAAGTAGAGTTTGGGTTCACTGTCCCCCATAGCCTTTAAAAAATTGAGTGTTCACAGCGTAAGTTCTCATACATTTCCCTTTGTCATCTTTGGATTTTGTTATCATCTTCAGATCACACAAGCTGGTGTGCTTCTACCATGTGGACTTTGTTGACTCCTCACTTAGGTGGCTACTTGTATGAATACAAGCTTTTAACTCCAGACATTATTCCAGTTGCAAGTCAGGCACCACCTGCTTTCTTCATCACACTTTGCTGTAGTACCTTTATCTTCAGTTATCATTTTATGAAGTTGAGCTTTCAGCAGGGACATATTATCAGAATTAACTGTTCTTGGATTGGGCTAGAGTTAAGTAGGATCCCGGAATCCATGGGTTATGAACAATTCTGGTTTACTTTGGCAGTTCTGCCATGACAAAAACAAAAACACATAAGGCCCACAACAGAAACCAGCCAACTAACAAACCAAAGACAGCAAAAAGGAAAAACATTGCCACTCATCCTTCTGGGGTATAACATTTTTTCTAATGATATTGACCTTCAGGTACTGCTGGTATGGAGAGTCCATTGGAGTACAATTCCATTGTGAGCCACATCCCATGAGTTGTTGTCCTTCTCAGTTTGATCTCCCAAACCATTGAGCTCTGTTTACATTGAGCATGGGGATTGGTGCCAAGGGAAAACTCTTTGTATCACTTCTGACAAGTGCAGATCCCTGCCCAACAGATCAAAACTTGTCCTATCAATACAAGTGGAGCATTGAGGTACTAAATATATGTTGAAGCAGGCAACTGGCTAAGGCAACTGTACCCTAGTCCAACCTTCAGAAAGCAAGAGACCCAAGAACTAAAAAGTTGAGGTTTACTGCACCATTTATCTCTCCACCCTTCAATTAATCCCACATGTGTTTCTCAGCCAGATTGGCACAATAAACCTTCACTATCTCAGACACCCACTATGGCAGTTCCATATACATTGGTCAACTTGAGAGGATTAAGAGGGAAGGGTAGAGTCTAGCTTGACAGTCACATCATAGTCAATGAGGCTGCTATGGGGGTATGGCCTGCTCCTAAAGATTCTGGGAACGCCTATATTCCTTCTTTGAGGTGGGAGACACTCTCTCTGCTCACTCCCTGGGAGCCAGTGCAGCTGACAAAATACATGATGCTGTGACAGTTCCCTGAGTTGGAGGAGTCACACGGAGACCCCGACCAACACTGAGATGCTCACAACACCCCTGGATTCACAGGACTTCCCAACCACTGACCAGTGATCTTCCTGCATTCGGCAAAATTGCATGTGTTTTGTGAGTCTGAAGAGGACTTTATAGATTGTCATAGGACATGTGGGCTAATATTGGACAATGGACTTGATATGGGCTAGGATGTATTCTTAATGTATAATTACTTTTTATATAAAATTCTTACACATATGAGTGTCTAGGAATTTGTTTCTCTAGCCAACCCAGAATAATACAACCACTGAGGCAGGGGTTGCACGCAACGTCCAAGAGACTGTAACTCTTTACAGAAGTAGAAAGCCTCATCTTCTCTTGAGCAACAGCTGGTTTTGAACTGGCAGACCTTGGATTAGCAGTCTAATGAGTGACCACTATGCTACCAGGGTTTCTAATTGCATACAGCGATAGGGCACAATGGAAGGCCCAAGTGGAAGTTGCAAATCCCTAAGTGCCACAAGACTAGACACATTCTTGGACCAGATGTTATAGGCAACAGTGAAGAGGCAAAGCTAAAAAAGAGTAAAAGGAGAGTCCCCCTCATTGCCATCAAGTTGATTCCAACTCATAGTGACCCTTCATCGGGTCCCAGTGGCTTTCAATATTCATTGGAGCAGACAGCCTCATCTTTCTCCCATGGGTTTGAACAATCAAGTCTTGTGGCTAGCAGCTCAGTGCTTATCCCATAGAGCCACAAACCAAAGCAAACTCGCTGCCGTCAAGCTGACGGCGACTCACAGCAACCTCCTGTGCAGTTCTGAGACTAACGGGTTAAGGGAGCATGGAGCTGCTGGTGACTTCAAACTGCCGACCTTACAGCTTGCAGCACAGCTTGAACCACGGCACTACCAAGGTTCCTGATATAGAGTGCAGCAGCAGCTCCTGAAAAGCAAGGAAACAGTCAGAGATCTACCCTGGAGCCAACTAAGCTACAAGGTGCCAGAGAGAAGCTTTGCATATCAAGGTTGTTGCTGAGAAATGCTCAGACATTTCATTAGTCACCACCATCAAGTCCATTCTGAATCATGGACCGCATGTGTGCAAAATAGAACTGTGCGTCATGGGATTATCAATGGCTCTTATTTTTCAAGGTAGATCAGACCTGGTAGGGCTGTGCCTCTGATTTTTTGGTTAGCAGCCAAGCATGTTAACCGAGTCATCGGGAACTCCACACACATTTCATTGCCGGAGCAGAAGCCAACCTGAATATCTGGGCCCAGGTGAACACATGCATCTGTTGAAATGTAAGGCCAGAACAACAATGCCAGAGCCAGGTGACTTCTTAAAATTTTGATCTCTACATATGACAGGTCATATGTATAATTTTCTACCATATTTTTATGTGAACCCCATTCCTCTTCCCCATTAAAAGTCACCTTTCTACGGGAAATGATGTCGCAAAACTCATGTTACATTTTCTAAGTTTAAAACCGCCCATTTCCAGGTATTGCTTTAAAACAAAAAAAAGCCGTACTCAAAAGGTATTCTTTGAACACCATCTTGTGCTCAATGAGAAATTACTTTGGCTAACTTCTTCACATGTGAAGTAAAGGGGAGATTACGCTTTCATACAATGCTAAAATGTAGCTGCATTTTAAATTTTCCTGGTGGGGACTGAGATTTTTTTAAAAGCACATGAAAACTACCAGATCCATGTTCTCAGCAATCATGGATATAACTTTCAATGCCAAATGCACATGAACACAGAACATACAATTCTACTCAAAGTAGACGAGAAAACCACACTAATCATGGCTCACAAACATTTAAATTATTACACAGTGTTTTGAAATTCTCCCCTCGGACTAATGGTGCTCCATTAACATAATGGCACTGCTGTGTCAGTCTGCAATGAAAGATAAATCAGCCGTATCGAATAAGTAGTTTAATTCATTCCCCTTTCTTCACATTTAAAACATCAAATAAACCATCTTTATTTTAAACAACAAAAACAAGCTCAGGTTTTCTAAACCTCTCACTAAAATTTAAGTGTATTTTTTGGGGAAAATTTATTTTCCTTTCAGAATGGAACCAACAAATCAGAACATCTGCAATAATTAAATATTATATAATCTCCCAAAATAACAGTAGAAGTCTATTAGTGGCACACAACTAGAGCTGACTCAGAGGCTCCATGACCTCACATAACTGGAAATCAGTCCCGGGGGAAGAATTTACATCAACTCAGAAACCTCACTACCATCGAGTTGACTCCAACTAGAGAACCTTTCCTGTGAGACAGACTCTCACTGCCCCTTTTGTCAGATCAGGCAAATCATTATGGGGCAGAAAGGCTCATCTTTCTCTGGGGAAGTGGCTGGTGGCTTAAATTGCTGATCTTGTGGTTGACAGTCCAATGGGTAACCCATGACACCACCAGAACTTCTGATTTAAACACCAGATTGGGCAAACGCTGCACATCAGGACCTCTCCCATCTCCCTCTGGAGAGCCCACTGGGAAGCCCATGCCAACGCAAGAGGGCATAAGTGGGATGAGAGAACAGTTGTATCAGGACCTTCCTGCTTCAGTAAGCAAAGGCATTAAGGATACTCAAATTTATGACAAAGAGAAAAATTTCATGTTAGCATACCCTAAAATAGAACAACTAGAAGCCCTGACAGCATGCTTGTTATGGGTTGAGCTGTGAACTGCAAGGTCAACAGGTCAAAATCACCAGGTGCTCTGAAATAGAAAGACGGGGGTTTCTACTCCTGTTATGAGTTACAAGCTTGGAAACCCCCGGGGCAATTCTACCCTGCCTTATCAGGGTGCTACATGTGGGAATCAACTCCGTGGGAGTGCATGTGTGTTAGAGCTGAGGTCATCAAACACTGCCACTCCTCTGCAGTCATGCGGTCATCAAGACGGCGGTCTGTGGGGCACTGTGATGCCAGGCCAGCATTTCAAGGGCCAGTTGGGTCACCCAGGATCGAGCCTAGAACATCCAGACTAAGACAGACGAGGAAGAAAAACCCAGCAATCCACATATGAAAATTAGTCAATGATCTCGACAGACTGTTATCTGAAATCATTCTGAGAGATGAGTCAGCTAGACTCAAACTGCACAGTGGCAATGGTGTTGTGTTTAAAAGGTTTATTCCTTCCTCATAAAAGTCCTCATAAATAAGAGACCAGACACTGCTGTGAGCATACTGAGAACTTTCCCGAAAACACAAATTCCTGGAGAAACGAGCCGGAAGCAAAGAGTAAAGGGGTTTCTTTGAGGATCACTGCAATTCACATCACAGTCAGACCGAGGAGAGATGCTGAAATTATCACTGGTCCCTAAGACAGCTTTATCTCTCCCAGAACTTTTAAGCATGGTAAATAAAAATATCCATAAAGGATTGAGTAGAATTGTCAAATGAAATTCAAATAAGAGTCTCTTAAGATTACACTTAGAAATGAAGAAAGAAGATAATCATACTTGATTTAAGTGACCAAAAAATGGGAGCAGTGTTTTCTAGGTATCACTTTAATTATATGGACACGTTTCTGCGCGTCCTCAACACATATTTTACCAGAAAACCCGTGCTGAGGAAAGGAGAGGGTCTGAGGTACTGCAAGGCCTTGCGTGTAGCTTAGCTCCATTGAAATCACTTCACTCCAAAGAATCTTGATGAGATTTGAGGACTTGAAGAGACAGCTTTCCTCAAATGTTATCACTGCGTCCTCAGCATTCCATCTCATTACTTTTTCTATTTTAAAAGGATTCTTCCTCTCCCCACTTGCCAGAGCAATCCTTAGCTTTCTTCATTTCTCAGCTCTCAGGCTCTTTTTTGGGGGAAAATACTTAGTTAAGCATTGGTGACAAATCAATCACTAGTTGGGGTTGTGGCTGTAGTGCCTGCTAATACCAGCAGAGGGAGCACAGGTCTCACAGTGGAGCAATTCCTGGTAGAAGGGCTTAGCAGAAGGAAAGACTATCAAGTCACCTTTCTTCTGAAACATTTCTCTGCATTCCAAGTTTATACTCTAAAGTCATTAAATATGGATTAGTTAGAGAGCCACTATAATGCACTACATACTGCATTATAAGAACAAGAACTTTTGTAGCTATTTAATGAAGCTATGATACCAATATATTGCATACTTTAATAATTAATATCCTTTTAAATTGTTTATTTTTTTTAGAGACATTAAAAAATTTCTCTGTGGTTAGGATTTTCTTAGGATAGATTTCCATAATTGTTTAACTGCATGAAAAGATTGGACTTCTATAGTTAAAAGGTCTTCCCATTTATGTCTCTGCCAGTTGGGGCTGAAATTGTCTATTTCATAACATACTAATTAGTATTTAAATTTTTACTCATTAAAACATTAATGGTCATTATATTTTGCACTCTTATAATTACTAGAAGTATTGGAGCTATTGTATTTTTTCTTTATACATCATTTCTATATTCCAGCCACAAATTTATATGTCCATTCAGCAAAAACCTAATATGTATAATTTACTGTGACAATAGGAAACATGTCACCCAAACCAAATCTTAACAGCCCCTTCCTCAAGACCATTTCTTTCATGGGATCTTACAGGCTTTGCTATTTCCATCAGCTAAAGACCTAGATGTTTTTGTCATTGCTACCTTTTGATCAACTGCCACATTCTATGAAATTCGCCATAAAAAAGTGTCAAGGACCCATTTTGTGTCTATTGCAACAGGTGCCAACTCTTGTACAGGAATCCAAAGCTTCTGCAAAGATTGAGGAATCTAAAGTGATCTTCCTGCTACCCATCCAACTCATCATGTGATGATGAGTATCATTCTATTTTCATCCAACTCACAACGTGATGATGAACATCATTCTTTCATTTACACAGATGCCTCCCTTTTACTCCATGCACTCTTCAATTTGGAGTTCTGGCAGCGTTTTTGGTGAATTGTTGGGTCACTAACCTCAAGGTCCTGTTTCAGAAGGAGGCATGATGTACCCACTTCAAATTACTTCCATTCATGCTTCTCCCAGGTGATCAGGTGGGTCAAAGTAGAACTGTGATGCCCAGGGTTTCCAATGACTGTGTTTTTGGAAGTAGACTGCTGTGTCTTTCTCCTGACTCATCTCTGGGTGAGCCTTCTGCTACATACTACCGGCTTCAAGCCAAAAGTTTGATTCCCACCTACGACCAGCAATGTTCACAAGGATTACTCACAGCAGTTAAAACTCACAAGGAGAGGTAAGTGGTCAATGCACAGAGTGCTGGGGGGAGAGGAGTATAGGAGATCAAAAGCACAAATCTGTTCTGAACAGTTAAAACTTTGTCCGTAGATCCTCCTGGACCTGATCCGATTTTTGAAATTTTCTGTCTTCCAGAATGGTTTGTACTGTTTTGTTCAGTGTGTGTTTGTTCAGAGTAGAGTGCATCTCAGAGGTGTTGTGTCGATGGATGCCACCTTCTTGAAGCTGTGTTATACGCGGTTCCATTGTCCGGTAAAGCATATGAAACCCAGGATTGATAAACCAATGGGAAGCAAGTAGAATAAGGGGTTCAGAAGGAAAGGGTACTGTGGTGGGGGTGGGTGGGTAAAAGGGAGAAAATATCAAGGAGTCCATATAGAAAAAGAATGTTTGGAAACTGACTGTGGTAACAACTGTACAATTCTACTTGGCATAATTGAAATATGGAATGACATGATATCTGTGTTAAATCCCAACTCATAAAAATAAAAGAAAGTCTGATTTGGTGTGCGCTACTGTAGGAGCAGAATAATTTTCACAAGTAGACTGTTCCCTTCTCCCTTGAGAATTCTGGCAGGCATTTCAAACCTTTCTTGAGCAAGAGGCCCTGTCAGGTTGCCTACGATGCAGAATGAAGTCCACGCACAAGCAGAGTAACTGTATTCACATAGCTAGCTCCCACAGCAGCAAACAATCTCCGGGGATTTTTACCTGAATAATGAAAGAGAGAGAGATTTACAGAAACTGAAAAGCGGTGTGGTAAAGAATAACCACAGACGGGTCTGGATTTTTACCCCCTTTTGTAAAAACTACAGCAGCAACAAAAATCAGCTGAGGTTTCTGGACATAAACAGGAAGTGTCTCATTTTGTTTTAACTTTTTCATGTCATTCCAGTGAAAGTTTACAGAGCGAATTGCTTTTTTCCTCAACAACACATACACATTTTGCTGTGTGACCATCGACTGCCATCCCCCCAGTGTCGCAGCCCACGTTCCAGCTCCTTCCCGTGTTTACTGCGTCTGTTCTTCCTTTTCCCTCTCCTCTCCTGCTTCATGAGTGCTACTCCTGGGTAAATGTGACCATTTTGATCTTCAATGCTTTATAAGAGTGCTCACCTCCCTCCTTTCTGGCTCCCTTCATAGGCCTCATTTTTGGTTGAAATTTGAGCCAGAAAGGCAAATTCAGTGAACCACTTGGAAAAAAGGGCCATATTCTTGGGGGTCTGTCGATTTCTATCTGAACAGTAAACCTTCTGTGTGTGTTTAAATGTATTATTTTGAGTTTTTTTCCACATTGTTATTTCACTCTCTCCAGGATTTTATATTCTTACTTCTTTTAGAGTAGTCAGAGAGTAATGCAGAGATCTTCTGGTTCTGGTCTCAGGGGTATGGAGCCTGGAAGTCACATGGTCTACAGTGATTTCTATCAGACATCCTCAAACTATGGCCCACCAAGGACATTAATCTGGCAGCTGGGTGTTTTTGCCATCGCCGCTGTTCTGCTTAGCAGCTGACTCATCCCAGGCTTGCAGTGAATTTGTTCATAGATTTTTTTTTTTAATTATAGTCTGGTGCTCCAACGTCTGAGGGACAGTGAACTGGCCCCCTGTTTAAAATGTTTGGGAACCCCTGCTAAAGTTACTTCATCTTCATTCTTTCTGATGGGAAGAGACCATTGGCTGCAACTTAGATAGCCACTCATGTACTTTTAAGATTCTAGTCACTACTCACCAAATGAGCTTGTAGAGCACTATGTTATGTCAATGAACTCTGATGTCCCTGAAACATGGTTCTGAACACCTTGGCCCAGCCATTCATTTCTTCAAGGGTAGGGGTTACAGCCCACAAGTTTTCCTCACTCATCCCTATCTACTCTACTATATGCATGGCTATGTTTACAGATGATGTAAACACACATGCAATACAGTCTTCTGCGAGACCTATACACATTAGTGGCCCTGTCCCATTTATGTCCCTACCCCTGTCAGCTTGTCAGTGTCTTCCTGTCCATGCTGAAGGATGTGTTATTGTAGAAGTGCATATGTAATCGTCTGTAACAGTGCTGCCTTTAATGCCAGTGCTCCATTGCTCTTTGTAAGCTGTACAGGGCTTTTCTCTTCATCCGCATCCATACATGGTTGCCAGCTAATTGGTGATTTACCTTTTGTGGCAGCCACATAATCTCCTGTCAATTTGAAAAGAGGTGGAATCTAACATTTGAATCAGGTTGCGGCTTGATGACTTCATTTGGAAAGCTAAAGGAGATAAATAGTTAACTGGAGGCCAGATACACTTTCTGCTTCATCTGTGGAGAGATTCCTGTTGACAAGCCACATGGAGCTACACCGATGAAGCCAGAGTTCTGGAGCTGGAGGAGCCAAGTGGAGACCCATGCCAATGCTGAGATGCTTCCACCACAACTGGATCCACAGGACTGTCCACTGACTGGCCTATGCTCTTCCTGCATTCAGCATCATTGTATGTGTTACATGAGTCGGAAGAGGAAGTTTTAGAATGGTATCACACATCTGCATTAATATTGGACTTAAGGGACTTGATCTGGACTTAGCTGGGATATTTTCTCAATATGCAATACTCTTTTATATAAAGCTCTTTCTTATACACATATGAAGGTCTATGAATTTGTTTCTCTAGTGTACCCCGACTAACGCACCTTTCCTTCAGCATTTACCTTTGGTAACTTTCAGAGTTTCTTTCTTTCTCGGCGTGGAGACCTTTTCTTCACTCATCACAGCAGGATTGGTGTCATAAATTATTTGTCCTTTTATTTTGAATAACCTTACTTGGTGAAATATTCTCTAGGCTAATCAGTGTTATGAGTGCTCTTGCAGATTCGTTGTTATTTTTTAACCTTGTAGAATATCCCATCATGTCTTGCACAAGTTGCTTTATCCACTCATCTCTTGATAGGCATTTCGATGGTTTCCTTTTTTATTTTTTGCTAATGTGAATAAGGTTGCAAGGAGCAGAAATGTGCATATATCTTTTCATGTCATGATATGTACCTCGGTGGAGACTGGTGAAAGGGTGCGATGCAGCACCATGATGTGATGCGGCTCTTCTTCCTAGCCTGAGCCTTTGTTACCCTCACAAATGACCTTGGCATTCCTGATGGGTCGTGGGTAAGAAGGTGGGGGAAGACACTGATGGGTGACAGGATTCAGCTGTGAGCGCTAGCCTGCTGGCTCTAAAATGAGCCATCTCAGAAGTAGAAAGGAGGATCAACTCCCAGCAAGAGAAAAGAGTCAGGAATGGATCCTTTGGACCCCAACATTCCTGCACACGGAACCATCTGGACCCAGGACGTCACTTTAACGCCAGAGAAGCTGCAGCAGTGGAACCAGGAGCCAGAGAATGAGTTCAAACAGCAGAACTCCGGGACACATGAAAGGTGAGTACTTTGGGTAGGAGGTTGACTTGTGGAGCAGGGTGCTCTGGGCACTTATTTGGGGAAGCTGGCTTGCTAGCCCATGGATTGTGTTGAATACCTTCAGGCTGAGACTAACAGCACAGTGACATGTCCTTTGAACACTTATTGGCAGCCCTAAATGAGCTTTGTAAAATTTCCCAAGCAGGCCAGAGGCCAGGCCAAGAAGTTGAGGACCAGACAAGCTTGCCTTTGGGTACAGCAGAAAAGAAACTCCTAACTGAACAGCAGCATCCTGAGCATTTGTCATCTAGATTGTAACCTGTTAACTTCTCTAATAAGTCCCATACTTGTAAGCATCATATGTGAATTCAATGTAGTCATTACAGTGAGTTATTGAACAGGGCCATAGAAGTACAGGGTCACAGGACAGACTTGAATCAGAATTGTTGAGAAAGGTCTGACCTTAGCTTCAAAGAAATGGACATTGGACAACTGGTGCTGAAGATGGTCATTTCCCTTCCTACTTGTGTAGCTGGAAGAGGTGAGGTGCCATCCCATATTCTGTTACCACATTCGCCTTGTGCATTGGCATTTCTGTTTCCACTATTACCAAATGAAGTATCATACCACTTTCCACAGGGCCCACACCTAATACAGTCCCACTGGCAATGTAGGAAGGCTCTTAGCTCTCCAAATCCTTGCCAGCATTTGTTGGTTTCTGTTTCTCAGAACTTTGCTATGCATACTGGGATAGAATGATATCTCTCTGCTGTTCTGACTTGCATCTCTCTAAAGGCTGATGGAAGAGGCAGTCAAGAAATCAAATAGAATATTGTATTGGGATAAGCTGCTGCACAAGACCTGTTTAAGGTGTTGACGAGTAAATTCACTTTGAGGAAGAAGGTGTGCCTAGCCTAAACCACAGTATTTTTAATTGGCTCCTGCAAGTGAAAATCAGATATGAATAAGGAAACTCACAGAAGCACTGTCACACTTGAATGATGGTGCTGGGAAAGAATAGTCAAAGTACCAAGGACTGTCAGAAGAGCAAACAAATCCATCTAGAAAGAAGTATAGCCAGAATGCTCATTTGAAGTGAGGCTATTGGGGCTTTGTCTCATTCACTTTGGACATATTGTTAGGAGAGACCAGTCCCTGAAAAGGACATCATCTGTACAGTAGAAGGGCAGCAAAAAGAAGAGGACCCTGAATGGGATGGGCTGATGTGGTGACTGCAATGATGGGTTCGAACATAACAATTGTGACGATATCGCAGGACCAGGCAGTGTTTCCTTCTGTTGTTTATAAATAAGGTTGCTAAGAGTCAGACTGATGTGACTACACCTCCTACAACAGCAATAGCTAACAATTGTGTGTTTGTTGGATGCCAGGATGTCTTGAGTGAATTTTCTTCTTATGTTCTCTGTCCATTTTTAAATTGGATTGCTGTTTTTGTTGATGTTATGTTGATGTTTTGTATACATTTTAGAAGTTAGTTCCTTGTCCAATTAATCACTGCCATTTTCCCCTCAAGTATATGGATTATTTTTTCTACCCTTTGCTTTTTGTTTTGGGGGCATCACTGCCCTCTGGTGGTGGGAGTAGGAAGCCCAGTCTTTGCTCTTGTGGAGCTGCTGCTGGAATTGAACCTCCATCCCAGTGGGCCACAGTCCTGTGCACAACCACTACGCCACCGGGGCTCAGCCTATTTTTTTACCCTTTTGATAAAGTATTTTGCTAGTCATCTATGGTTAAATATTAGGTGGTATGTTAAGCCTGGTTGGCTAGAGAAACAAATCCAGTGACCTCTGTGTGTAAGAGAGAGTTTTGTTTCAAGAATATATCAGGAAAACATCCCAGCCCAGTACAACTCAAGTCCTAAGTCTGACACACACTAGGTCCTTAAGTCTCTATTTAGACTCATGTAGTCGATGCAAAATGCAGAAAGATCACAGCCCAGTGGCTGGAAAGGCTTGTGGAGTCAATGGCAGTGGATGCATCTCCAAGGTTCTGGCAAATCTTGGCATAACTCTTCAATAGGAAGGTGAAGGCAGAGAGAGAGGAAGTTCCCAGGATCCTCCTTGTGAGGTCTTCATACCCACCTGGAGGTACCATCAGACTGTGGCCTGATTGACAGGCTAGACAGCACACATACCTTTCAACCAGTGCCATGTTGTCTCTCTCTCTCTCTCTCTCTCTCTCTCTCTCACACACACACACACACACACACACAATCACATGCGGTCATCTACTTTGTCTTCTACTGGTTGTATGGGTTTAGTTAAATCTATTGCTCCTTAAAACTCTGTTAACAATCTATGTATTTAAGACTTCTTTCAGTGTGTGTACAAATATTCACTTTGGTTACATCCTCTTGTTAGATTAACCATTTAAACATCATATAATATCTCTTCTGCCTCTCTTAATCCTTTTCCCTTAAAGTCTATTTTATCAGGATTTATATCGCTAGTCCAGATCTCATCTGGTCGCCGTATGTTGTCCATTCTTTGATACTTAGCTTATTTGTATCTTTATTATCTCAGGCATGTCTCTTATACACATACGGCATTTATACTGAGAGGTCTTCTTTCCTAATCCACTCAGCTACATTCTGTGTCTTGACTGGTACATTAAATCCTTTATGTATCATATCATTATTGACAGGTATGATTTTACTAAAATATCCCTGATGGTAAAATACATTAAACATTGGACCACTAGTCAAAATGTTGACGGTTCAAACCCAACAGCCTCTCTGTGGAAGAACCTGAACTATCTGTTTCTTTAAAAATTTACAGAAACCCTAATGATGAATTCCATGCTGTCTTACTGGGTATCTATGAGTTGAAACCATTTGATATGATGAGCTTCTAAACTTACTGCTGTCGTTTGTTTTAGATTTGGGGCATTCTCTTTCCTTTTTTGAGGTATGTGGTAGCTACATATTATATCATCAACTTGAGAAGGGGTGAAGTCTAGCTTGCCCATCAGGTTGCAGCTTGATGACCTCATTCAGAATTATCACGGAGATAAATAGTTCATTGAAGGATAGATACACACAGACACTCCCTAGGGGCATTCCTGTTGAAATGTCCCATGAAACGACACTGATAGAGCCAAAGCCCTGGCGCTGGAGGAGCCGCATAGAAACCCATACCAGCACTGAGATGATTCTACCATCACTGGATCCGCAATATTTTCTATCACCTGACCTATAATATTCCTGTACTCAGTGTCATTGTATGGCTGCCTGAGTCTAAAGAGGACTCTATGTAGTAGTATTGACATATGGGGTACTATTGGACTTGATCTGGACTTGACTGGGATGTTTTCTTAACTGCTCTTTGCTATTAAGTTCTCTCATATACACATATGAGTCTCCCTGGACTTGCTTCTCTAGTCTACCTGGACTAGCACACTAGGGTACCTTTGGAGTGGGGTCCTAGAGAAACAAATCATGAAGATGGAGGTGGATGATTGCTTGACGCCTGCCTCATGGTCAAGTTTTTCTTCTTTGGCTAGTCAGATATTAGACATGGTCTTGCAGTTTACTGAGCTGTTTTCTGGAAAGAATATGGGATGAGAAAATTTTGATTGGTTTGTTTGGTTATTGTCTTTAGTTATTCCTGTTAGAAATGATGAAAATAAATGTGATTGATGTATATTTTGAGCCCAGAGGTACAAATCGCCCTTTGAATTTCTCAGAGACCATGCTGCTTAATGGAAACTGCTAACAGAAGACCCAGCCCTGGCTTGATTAACAATCCAATTTTAATGGTTGAAGACAAGTGGGATTATAAAATCTCTATGTTCATCTTCCCAATAATTACATCTTTCAAATCAAGTTTATGATACTCTCTGATAGAAAGGTTATGCACATCCCTTGACTACGGTCTGAGGAGATTCACCAGAATCTTAATCCACGTAGGGACCTTGAGAATGGATTTTGGTCTTCCACTGGCATCCATAGCCTTCTGCAAATTGAATGTTTATAATTTAAGCTCTGACAGTATTCCCTCCTTCAAGTTTGAGTTTTATAATTTATCATCCTTGGATCACACAGGTTGTTGAGCTTCTTCCATGTGTAATTAGTTAATACCTCTCTTAGCTGGCTGAATGTTTGAAGACAAGTCTTTAAACCCCCAGACATTATTCATTCTGATAGTTTTTCCTTCACCACAGTTTGCTGTCACACCCATATCTTCAAGGATCTCTTCATGAGGGTGAGCATTGAACAGGTCATATCATGGGATGGATTATTTTCTATATTGGGGCTAAAATTAAGTGCAAGCTCTGAATCTTTTCATACATCTATGGTTTATGCACCTCTCTGGTTAGGATAGAGCCCACATTAACATTTTTACTAGAGAAAACAGTATCAATCATCCCCAAGGGGCATAAAATAATTCTAGTGATAGTGAAATTAATTTATCCAATGGTATAGAATTTAACACACTGTTGAGAAAAGGAAGCTATTCCAGTATAGACAGGCTCTGAAGTGTATTCTGTGAATTGTTATTTTGTACAAATTAAACTCTTAAGTGAATATACATCATTTACATTGACAAATGGGGTGGGTGTTAGGGCAAAATTTTCAATATTGGGTAGAACCATGCCTATCATATTAATACATGTCATAGGAAAGCAAAGAGGGCATTAAAATCATAAATACATGGTTGACCAGACCACCTTTAATTGAGTACCTTCCATGCAAGGGATTTCAACCAAAGTCCAATGACTGCCAATTCCAGAGCCTTGAGGTGGCTTTGTGTGTGTGTGTGTGTGTGTGTGTGTGTACACATGCTAACATGGCACCTGTAAAAAGATATGGGTAGAGTCTAGTCTGTCAATCAAGTCACAGCCTGATGGTGCCTCCTTGTGGGTATGACCTTCTCATAAGGAGGGTCCTGGGGATCGCCCCAACCCCACCCCCATTACTTGACATTCCTGCTGACGAGTCACCTGTTGAGACCTGTCAGGTCCTTGTGATGCTTCCACTGCTCTTGAATCCACAAGACTCTGCACCCACCAGCCTATGATCTTCCTGCATTCTGCATCATTACACATAGCTCCAATAGTCAGAAGAGTGATTTAAAGACCAGTACTAGACTTATGGACTTGGTATGTCCTGGGCTGAGATGTTTTCTTGATATAAAACTTTCTCTTACATGTGTAAGAGTGTCTCTAGACACTCTAGTCACTAGACACTCTAGTGTCTCTAGATTTGTTTCTCTAGTCTATCCAGCCTAACAGGTGGCAACTATCTGTTTCTTCTCATACCAGGGGATTTTAGTCTTAATTCTAAGGACTACAGGTGAGTTTGAGGTAAAGCCCAGTTAATTTAGTAGGGTTTGTATATCTAATCCTTTTGGTGTGGCCTAAGAAGGATCGGTGTGCCTCTGATGGGTGGGACCTAAAAGGCACGAATGTTTATAGTGCATGACCTGGGTCACTAAGGGCTGGATAGAAAGTAGGTCAAATATGTCCAACTAGGAAGATAGGACAGGTTCATTTTCTCTTTGAGTTTTATGTAAGGATTGTTAAGCACTTTTTCCTGCTAGGAAGTTGCTCCTCTCTATTTACCCACCAAGAGAAATGTAAATGCCTCTTCCAACACTTAGGTAGATGCTTCCCTTGCTGCACCTTGATTTGCCTCGCTAGTAATCTTCCTTTATCATTCTTGTAAGAGTGCCAATTGATCTGGCATGGCCTCATTAAAAGGTTGTATGGCAGAAAATGAATGGTTTTCTTCTTTTACCTACTTGAGGTGGGGTTTTCTCTGCTGAATTAACTTTTAACATGGGCACGTAAGGAGTGGAAGGGTGATGTATGATTCATGGATACTAGAAAAACTCTCCATTCATTTGTTTGGGAGATTAGATTAGATGTTAGCATGAATTGAGATCAGAAGCCTGTCTACATCTTGGTATTTATCCTTGTAGTAGAGACCTCATATAATATTTGTCCCTCTGTAACTAACTTTACTTGGCATAATGGTTTCCAGTTTCCTCCGTGTCATGAAGTGTTTTCAATTTGGCATTCTGATCACACTTAAGCTATTCTTCCCAATGGTGTCCCACATAATTCTTGCTTCCTGCATTTTTTTGGGGGGGGGGTAATTCTTTTTCCAAAATATTCCTTTAACACATTAGTAATGAGACTTGTCTCTCAGTTTTGACTAATTCTATTTTACATAGGTTCAATTATATTCCTTCATCCTTCCAATCTTCTTGATTTTCACTTGTCATTATTGTATGATTTCTAATTTCCTATTTTTTTTTCAGTTTGTTTCTTGAGTTTTCCTTTTATTTTTTCCTGGATTTTCCTTGACCTTTCCCTATGAATACATCCATATATGTGTGTATTTGTGTATGTATATATAATCCTTCTGAGTTTCTGATCATGTAGTTCCAAAAGTATTTCCCCATCTAGAATATTTTCTGGCCTTGCCTGTTTGTTTCTCCATTTTGTCATGTTTTAGTGTGTGTGTATGTGTGTAAATTGATGTTTACTATTGTCTCTGAGACAGTTTAATAACTGTCTTTGTCTGCTTCTCTCTGAGTTTTTGTTTCTTTGTTTTGCTGTATGTGGAGAACAGGGCAGATGTGCTACTGTCAGTGCTAATTTGGTAGCAACAGGGCATTCATCACTTGACTTCTGGTGGACTTGGTAGCAGTGGAGTGGGACCACAGGACTCTGATCATTGATCGACTACTGAATAGCCGGGTGGGAGCTGGGTTGTGCTTTTGCTTACTGGGAGATTGTGTAAGATAAAGGTTATAGCCACATCTCTATGACAGATGACCACTGAGGTGGGTGCTAATGCAGTCCTGGGAAAGAGTTGGCGATGGTGTTTGCATAACTCGACTATGTTATGCAAGTTGGTATATGACCGTTTTGTATTCCTCCTTTTTCTTTGTCTTCAACTAATCTCTTCCTCTCATTAATACTGGATTTGCAAATGGGTACCCTCTGCCCCCCAGAAACCAGATTTTTTTTCAAAGCTATGTATTTAAATTTATATATATATAACAACCTTATCTCTTTCAAAGTACTCTCCATTACACTTAATACATTTTTCAATTCTGTGATTCCATTCTTGGAAACATTTCTCAAATTTATGTTTGGGTAGTTCCCCTGGTTTTTTTACTTCATTTTTTTCTATGTCATTAAATTGCTGTCCTTTCATGTCGCTCTTCGCTTGTGGAAACAAAAAGAAGTCACATGGAGTGAGGTCAGATGAATAAAGTGTGTAGGGCAAGTGAGGCATGTTGGGTTTTTTGTTTTTTGTTAGGCAAAAACCTGTGCTCCGAGATGGACTGGTCTTGCCATGATGGTTTTGCCACAAAGTCGGCCTTTTTTGACACACACACTGTTACACTATCTTTTCAGAACCTCTAAATTGAAAACTTGATTTACAAACAGTCTGACCTGATGGAATGAACTCCAAATACACTAACCCCCTCACCTCAAAAAAAAAAAACCCAAATAAGCATTGTCTTGATGTTTGAATTCACTTGCCAAGATTTTGGGGGGTGAGGCGATGATGGTGTCTTCCACTAGCTTGATTGACATTGTCTTTCAGGATCATAAGAAGAGCATCATGTCTTGTCACTAGTAATGACCTTGGGAAAAAGTCTGGGTTGTTTCAGAGCTGTTCTTTCAAAACACAGCAGGTTTCCACATGATGTTCTTTTTCCTGGTCAGTCAGATCATGGGCCACAAATTTCCCAGTGACTCTGCTCATTCCCAAATCTTCCATTAAAATACATTGAAATGAGCTCCAGGATACTCCAGATAACTTTCCCATCTCTTCAATGATCCAATGGATAATGTATTTGCATTTTATGTCATTCTGGATGCTTTCTCAAACATGATCTTTTATGAGATATTATTTTTAGTTAAAAATTAAGAATAACAGATTCAATGCTATTATGTAGTGAAGCACTTAACTATGCTATTATCTATTGAAGCATTAAACCAAGTCCCCTAACATACTTAATGAGTCTATGCTTTTCATATTCACTGCCTGTACCTAGGAGAAAAAAAGAAATTTAATTGTAGACACTTTTGATTAGAATTGGTTCCACCAGACAGGTGTATGTCAGATTTTTCCAATACTATGTGTAATGGAAAAGTAAAATATTCTGTCTGCTTAGTCATAGTCACAATTTGTACTGTGACTGTTCATTGTAAGTTGTTAAATGTTTTCTCATTAAATTGTAGAACTAACTATAGATCAAAGGAATCATGTTCAGAGAATTTTAATAAATTGACTGAGGCCACAGAGTGGGAAATAAATGGAACTAGAAATTTATTCTAGCTCTTTGTAAACAGAAAATCTGTTCTCCTACTCTGATGTGTAGAACCTAGCATGTTGAATCAATTAAGACGCTTTACCCTATAGAGAATACAACACCTGATAATATAGATTGGATTGTTCATCACAATTCTTCACCCCTTTCCATAAGATGAAGCAGACACATTTTTGACATGCAGCTTTGCAGTGCTCTCTTCCTGGTGTGCCTCAGGAGACCCATAAGAATGGTTGAGCCTGGCCACCGACCACCTTTTCCAGAAGAACATCCTTATTGGCAAGGGGCAAGTGGAGTCAAGGGAGATCTAACTGACAGCCGACAGCTCAACACAGAAGACCTGCACTCTGAAGCAAGAAGCACTAGTCTAGGCTAAGTCTAGTAGAGGCCTGGTCTAGTTCTGCCAACCTGCTAACCTGAATGTGGGAATATGGATTTTTACACCAGACAGTAAAGTTTGAGGTTATTTGTTATACAGGATTAAGGTCAATATTAACCAGTCTCACATGCCATGAAACATGGAGGCTGGTATATTACCATGGGGAAAACACAGAAGAATTGGCTTGGTGGATCCATGATGTTAACAAACATCATTATGTTTTCCTCCCAGCTACTCTGCTTTTCTTAATATATCCACAATATTTTCCCTCATGGGTTCCCAATAATGCAACAGTTCCATGTTTAGATTCTCAAATCACATCATTTCAAGAAGAAAACGAAATGAGTTAAGTGGGGGAGGGGGCTCCATTTCCCAGAAATCCCCAGTACATTCATGGACGAAGGTCCAATGCTCAGAACTGAGTCTCATGATCACTCTAGAGTGGTGTGATTGCAATGAATGGTGTGTGCCAATCGTGATTAATTAGCAAAGGCTGGGAATTAAACATGGATTGCCACAAAAAATACTTTTAAAGATGTATATGCTTCGGACCTATCACCCAAATGTTACTTTACTATGTTTTAGTGACTGTCAGTTTGGTGCACTTTTGTGAAAGCTGTGCCAACAGTATTTCAAATACCACCAGCATCACAGGAAGAATGCTAGCTTTTGAACAGTCATAATTTCCCCTCCCCCCACCCTCTCTACCACCTCTCACCCCCGCTGGCCAAGCACCACATCCTTCCCACCCCTGGATAGTGTCCAAAGGTTTCAGAAAAACCCACAACTCTACCAGAACCCCTATGTTTGTCTGTGATAAAGCAGCAGGATTGAGGGGATAATGTTGGATGTGAGAACAGGGGAGCATTGGCTGATGCCTGAGCTTGGCTACAAAGGTAGGTCATCATAACGCAAACCTCCTTAGGTTGACAAGTCAGAAATTTTGCTGCTCTGTCTAATTCAGTGAATCCTGTGATCCCTAGAGTACAGAACCAAGTGGTGTGGAACTTTGTGGTCTTTCTGCTGTAATAGAATGCACCCTTCAAAACCAAATGTCGTTGTGATTAGAAGCAGATACTCTTATCTGTACTCTCTTCCAGAGGCAGCACACTTCTCTTATGAGTAATAATGCAATGAAATTGCTAAGGCAATAATAGGAAAGCACTGGAGGTGGGCTGGAAGGAATAATCGAGGCAGTCCTATCCATTCTGTTGTTGTCACCTGGACTTCACCCCTCTCTCTGTTTCTCGCTTTCTCGCTCTCCTTCATGTTATAAAAATTTTCTACAAAGTTGCATGGCCTTTTTAGCCTTTCTACCAAATTATATCTATTTATAGAAAGTCTAATCTTACATATATATATTTATATTTATATTCACACACACACACACACACACATATACCAGAGTACTTGAATGTCTGAAGAGAGTGTTAATTTGAAAGTCAGATAGTACTGATGTTGGCTAATTTTCCCATGATCTGTTCACTTAACTTTATTTCTTCCCCCTTTGTATGGCTTCTATTTCAATTAAAGTAGACAGTTTGCTTCTTTCTTGGCCATCTGTATGCATTTCTTGCCAACCATTTTTTCAGAAGTTCAGACTTCAGATGCTGTGGTTTGGAAGTCTTCATGTGGAGAGCCATGAGCCAAGTGGATCAGCTCTAATGCTTGTTTAAAGGAGATTTTATTGCCAAAGGTCTAAGAAGGGAGCTTGAGAAAGTTGGTGTTATGTAAGACATGGTAATCACAGTTTGAATAGTGTCTTGGGCTTTTGATGTTTTTCACCGATCGTCAGCCCCCCTCGATTGTATTTATGTTGCTGTTGTTGTTGTTGTTGAGGTTATACACAATGAAACATACACCACTCCAACAGTTTTATTCCCATATCTTAGATGATACAACTTGTCACTGATCTTTTCATAATATACAGATCAAGGTATCACTGGGGCCAGAAGATTTCTATCATCTGGAAGAAAATGAGGGCAAATTGATCCATGATCATCCCAATTTCAAAATGAAGCAAATCCCCACAAAAGGCAGAAAACTACAGACCAGTATTCCTCATTAAAATAGATGCAAAAATTCTCATCAGAATCCTAGATAATAGAATCCAACAACATATGCAAAAAAATTCATTGTGAACAAGTGGGATTTATACCAGGGATGCAAGGATGGTACATCATTCAAAAGAAAACCTATGCAATCCACCACATAAACAATACAAAATATAAGAACCACATGACATAGCAGTAGATTCACCACAAGCATTTCACAATACTCAACACCAATTTCTAATAAAAACACCCAACCAAATAGGAAATTCTCTACAATAAAGGTCATATATAAAAATCCAACAGCTAACATCATGCGCAATGGGGAAAAACTGAAAAGATTTTCCCTGAAAATGAGAACTAGATAAGGGGACTCCTTATTCCCATTCTTCTTCAACATTGCACTGGAAATATTAGCCAGAACCATTAAAAAACAAAATAAATTCAACAGAATACAATTGAATAAAGAAGACACTAAGCTTTCCCTATTTGAAGATGACATTATTTTCTGTGCTGAGAACCCCAAGAATTCCAGAAAAGACTACAGGAAACAATTGAGGCATTTGATAAAGTAGCAGGATACAGAATTAACAGGAAAAAAGTCAACCATATTCCAATATACCTGAGAAGAGAACTTCTAGATAGACATCAAGAAAACATTATTATTTTTAATACCTACACATTCATACACACACAATGAAATGCTGAGGGATAAACCTCCCCAAAAGAAATACAAAGAAAGCTACAGAAAATAATTATTTATAAAGAGAGAAAGAGACCTTCACAAATGAAATACTATCATATGTTCATGTATAGGAAAATGTCATTATTACTTAAAGCAATGTGCAAGCACAATGCAATTCCAATCCACGTTGGAACTTCATTCTTTAAAGAAATGGAAAAAATAATTACCAAGTTCATATGGTTAAGGAAAGGGTCCAAGAAATGAAAAAACTTCTCACTGAAAAAGAACAAAGTTAGAAGTTTTGTACTGTCAAAACGTACAAAAAGTCACAGTATTCAAAACAATCTGTTACAGGTCTGCATAGACCAATGAGAGAAGACACAACATCAAGAAATAAAAAAAATTATATAGGAAAGGGGTTCCCTCTTCAATAAATGGTGCCAGTGAAACTGGATTCCATTGGCAAAAGATTGAAACAGGACCTATAATTCATCCATTCACAAAACCCATCACAAAATGGATTCGATAACTAAATGTAAAACCCAGAGCTATAAGGATCATCAATGAGAAAATTGAAACAAACTTAAGGGTTCTATTGCAGGGCATACACACACTATTAAGTATAATAAAGAAGCTACACATAGTGAAGGATAAAATAGATTGAAACCTATTAAAAATAAAACACTGATGCACATCAATTAACTTTATTGAAAGAGTAAAAGGAGATTGGGAAATTTTTTTTAGCAATAATACAACAGACAATGGACTAATTACTAAAATATAGAGAATTCTACATTACCCAATAAGAAAGAAAACAAAACATATTAAAAACCACTTTGACAGAGAAGACTTACCTCAGGTAGGGTCAGTTTTTCAAAATGTGGGGAGGAGAAGTCCATTTAAATACTACTATATAAAGTTGTGCTAAGGTTATGCCAAATCAACAGACACTTAAAAATTGATTGGGGGATCTTACAGCTTTTATCACATTACAGACACTTCTACCAAAGTAATAAGTGAAACTTAGTGGAAATTCAAGCCAACATATGGGGAGGGAAGCATAAATGCTTCAGAGAACACAATTACATTTCTGTGGAGGAATAACCTCCCATCAGGAAGATAAATGCTTAACAATACTTATAAAGAATCCAAGGGGATGGAGTTTATGTCTGCTACTAGTTTACTAATAGGACATTTTTGAGCTATTTTCTATCTAGCTCTGGGTGACCCGGGCCATGTGTCTTCTACACATTACCGTGACTTTAGACTCTGTCCTCTGGAAGAGCACAGCAGTCTTCATCAGTCACGCCAGAAGGATGCAATATGAACCCCTACATGAACTGGGCTTTCCTTCAAACTCACCTGCAGCAGATTTACAGAAGTGACATACTTCCTTGGACTTATGATTTTCATGTCCTATTCTGAGATGATTCCAGTGATGACTTTCACTAGGTTATGGAATTGGCAGTTGTTGGTCTGCAGTTCAGATTCCTTGATTTGAAGGTGCTCAATGAATAGTGGCCTTGGTCAATCATTTATTTACTACTTTAATGACCTCCTTGATTTATTATGGCATGTATTAATCTTTTAATCTTGGATCGATATTTAATAATGAATGTTACTGAAAAGTTTTCCTTATCACCAACGCCTTTCGCTTGTGTAAATAGTGTACAGTCATTTAAAGTTTAATCTGTATAAGTCAACAATTTATGTAATGCAATTTGAAGCCTGCTTTTACTTGCAAAATTTCCTTTTCTTAATAGTGTTTTAAATTTTCTATCATTGGCTAATTTAATGATGCTATCAACAGAATTATCTTATGCCCCAAGGAGATAGTTTATATTGCTTTCTATCATAAAATGATAACGATGTCTCTAAAGTGAATCAGTGACATATATGTGTGTGTCTTGATATAATTGATATATGAATGATTTTGAACTTGCACTTAAATCTAGCCGCAATCCAAGAACACTTAGTTCTTATGACATGGCCCAGCTCAATGACTGCCCTCATGCAGAGATCACTGAAAATATGAGTGCTATAGCAAAGTATGGTGAAAAAAACAGATGATGCCCAGCTGTCAGAAAATATAGCTTCTGGAGTCTTAAAGGCTTGTCTTTAAAAAAGCAGCCATCTATGATAGGCATTAATTAAGTCCACCTGAAAGGAGCACACCAGCCTGTGTGATCCAAGGATTGTAAATAAAAGCCAAAGCCAAAAGGTGAATGGTATCAGTGCATAAACCGTGAACCCCTAGTTTGCAGAAGGTTGTAAATGACAGTGGAAGCCCAAGATGAATTAACAGAGTCTCCATATGAATTGTCTCCAGTAAATCTCCTCTACCCTAGTTGAGAGATATGAATAGCCTGTGATGAAACAGAGAGTGTAGGGAGGACAATTATGGCAGATGTACTTGGGCTAAAATATAATACCTAATCATTTGACCTTTCTTCTTACCCCTTTCAAGGTTGTTCAGTTTTTAATATTGTCTGCTTTCTCCCTTATTGAGATAGTTCAATGTCTTGTCTAGTAATATTGCACATGGAATCAGGATTGAAGAAAAATTAATGTATTTGCACCGAGGTGCTGGCAAGGAATATTGAAATTACTATGAACTGCCAAAGGAAAAACATATTTGCTTTGGAAGAAGTAGGGTGTGAATACTCCTTAGAAGCAAAAATGGAGAGATTTTGTCTCATGTACTTTGGATATGTTATCAGGAGAGCCCAGTCCCTGCAAAAGTACATAATGCTTGGTAAACCAAAGGGGGAGTGAAAAGAGAAAAACCTTTTGACAAGATTGATTGACACAGTGATTTCAACAATGTGTTCATATATATGAATAATAGTGAGGATGATGCAGAAATGAGTGGTGTTTCATTCTGCAGTACAAGGGTCGTTACGAGTTTTAATCAACTTGACTACCCCTAACAAGATCACCCAGCTCTGATCAAAATACTCCCAAAATAGAAATAGGAGGGAAATTTCTCAATACAAGTCAGCCATATACTGAAAACCAACAGTCAACAACCTACTCAATGGGTAAAAACTGAAAACATTCCTCCTTGGAATGGAAACTAGAGAAGAATGCCCCATCACCACTCTTCGTAAAGATCATGCTGGAAGTCTTAGCCAGAACAATTAGACAACAAAAAGAAATCACGGGAGTACAACTGGACAGAGAAGAAGTGAAATTCTTATTATTTTCATATTATGTGGTTTTACATATAAAAGTTTCTAAAGGATCCACAAAAAGAATGTTGCAAACAATTGAGAGATTCAGTAATGCAAAAAGATATAAGATTGATAAACAAAAATCAATTAGATTTCTGTTTACCAAAGAAGAGAGTTCTGGGGAAGACATAAAGAATTACCATTTACAACAGCCCCAGAAAAGATGAAATAATTAAGAATAAACCCAATCAGAGAAACAAAAGACCCATTCAAAGAAAACACAGAATACTATTGCCAGATACAAAAAAGATACCTTAACAGATGGTAGGACATTGCATTTCCTGAATACTCACTGATGGAGCTGATTTAGACCCACAGAACTGCCTCCGGGAGTTTCAGAGACTAACTCTTGAACAGGAGCAGAAAGACTCCTCTTTGTTCTGAAAGCAGCCAGTGGTTTGGAGCTGCTGACATTGGGTTAGTGGCCCAGTGTGTAACCCACTCTACCACCAGGAGCAGCGAGGTTTAATCTTGTGAAAATATAAAGAACACAGAGAAATCTAGAAATACAACATGATTCCAATGCAAATTTCAACTTCATTCTTTAAAGAAGTGAAAAATTAACCACAAACTTCATATGGAGAGGGAGGAGACCTAGGGTAAGTCAGTAACTCATTTAACAGAAGAACACAGTAGGAGGTTTCATACTACCCAACTTCAAAGCCTATGATGCAGGCATAGTAGTCAAAAGAGGTTGGCACAGGTTCAAGGATAGGTACAAAGAACAATGGAATAGAGGACTCAGAAATAAATGCATCCACCCAACAGCAACTGATCTTCACCAAAAGGCCACAAAAATAGTCAATGGGACAGAGACAGCCTCTTCAACAGATGATGCTGGCAAGATTGTATCTTCATCAGCAAAAGAGTGAAATAGAACCCATGGCTCACATCATGTATGTGAATGAACTCAAAATGGGCCAAAGCCCTAAGTGTAAATGCAGAGCTGTCAAGAAACATCAATGATAAAACAGAGCAAAGTCAAGGACCCTGGTGCACATATAATAGAAGACAAAATACTGGTAAATGAGAATTACTAAGATTAAGACAGATATATACATTAAAGAGGGTGGGAAATTTTTTTTCACAACTTACTACTACCATGACAGCTATAGTAGTTACATAATCTGGTGTAAATTTGAGACTTGAGAGGATTAGTGTGAAGAGGTGGAATCTAACATGTCACTCAGGGTATAACCAATGAGGCGTCTGTGTGGGTGTGGCACTCAAAGAATTCTGGGAACTCCTGGATTTCCTCCTTGGAGCCAGAAGACTCTGTCTCTCTCTCTCTCTCTCTCTCTCTCTCTCTCTCTCTCTCTCTCTCTCTCTCTCTCGCCCCTCACTCCCTTGAAGACTACTGACCAGACTCCCAGACTCTGGGCTCACTCACTGAGAAATGCTCTACTGACAAGATACATGGTGCCCTGGGAGCTGCAGAAGTCATATGGACCCTGATGCAACCAGCCCTCTGGAGCTGGAGAAGCCACACAGAAACCCCTGCCCGTGCTAAGATGCTTGCTTACAACACCACTGGATGCAGCAGTGCCCCAACCCACTGGCTTGTGATCCTCCTGCATTTGGTTTCATTGCTGTGCTTCATGATTCTTGAGAGGGCTTTATAAATGGAGTCAGGCTGATTGCCATAGGATGTCTGAATTTTAGAGTATCTTTTCTAAGTGCACAGCATTCTTTGGAGACTCAATTTGAGAACTACACTAAGCAAACTGAACTTTTCCTTAAGCACAGCTGTTGCAGCAGAGTAAAGAAACTGAAGTCCTCCTTCAGACTCCTTTAGGCTGAAGCACCCTAATGAGAAAAGAAGCAGATGGCTGCTATTCCAATGTTGTGAATCTGGAAGTCATTAGAATTTGGTTCAAATCTGTTGCTCTTAAGGGTGCTCATACTTGATTATTTAGGACTACTGTATATATTTTCTATTATCATACTCTCTTTGCTTTTCCTGGAATGTCTTAGATGTTTATAGACAGTTTTGCCTTAGGGCATGAACATTATTTAAAATTTCACCTGTGTCCAACCCAGACTTTTCATAAAGTGTCCAGTCTCTGTAGAAGTGAACAGTCCATGTATTTTAGTCTAAAAAGCCTTCCTTGTGTATTTTTTTCTCAGTAGTATTTAAAATTGTTTACCATTGACTAAATGAATGTCCTATGTAGATTATTTACATTCTTTTTCAAGAAACTGGTAATGTTGTCTCTAAAGTGAGCCAAGGACATACAGGACAGTGAAAAAATGAGTGTGAAATATCAAAAGCATACATCTGAATGGAACATTTAAAACTTTGTCAATTAATCTCCCTTATGATGCACACTGGCCCTGGTCTTGTTTTCAACCTTTTCTGATTTTTCCTTTTGTTTTGTTTTAACTTATTCATATTAGGGTGTATCTCAGAGGTGTTATGTCATCGATGGTGACCCTCTTGAAGTTGTAATTTATGTTCTTCTGAGTTTCGGTATATGAAACCCAGGACTGATAAACCTATAGGGACAGCAAGTAGAATAAGGTTTTGTGGAGGAGGGGTGGCGGTAAAAGGGAGACAGTATCAATGAGTCCAGGAAGAAAAGGAGTGTTTGGAAATTGATTAAGGTAGTAATTGCACAATTCTGCTCGATGAGATTCAACTATGGAATGATACGGTATATTTATTAACTCCCAATTAATAATAAAAAATTTAAAACTATCAAAGCAAATATGGGACTACCTCCATTGTCACTATACATAGAATAAGAACTGCCTGGTAATTGACAATGAAATTAAAAAAGAAGCAGGTGCTTCTGTGGTGTAATTAGCACTAGACACTGTATTTTATGTTTTATTACCTCTCTGGGAAGGGCTTTTTATCTGAAGTAAAACCGGGGAAGAAACTGCCCACTCTCCAGGGGGAAGCTGGGAGTTAGGAGATGTAACTTTGTTGTGGAACATATGAAACGGACATTATTCTAATGTTTTCTGACTATTTAAGAGGCAAAAAAAATCCAGGAAAGACCTAATGGTGCTGCAGGATGTGAAGCGAACACTGTGAGGCAAATGAATGAACAAGACATGAAAGAGAGAATAAGTAGTCTGCCTTGG
This sequence comes from Nesogale talazaci, assembly GCA_004026705.1. Lineage (NCBI taxonomy): Eukaryota > Metazoa > Chordata > Mammalia > Afrosoricida > Tenrecidae > Nesogale > Nesogale talazaci. Next base: position 169,582 of record PVJH01000585.1, read on the forward strand.
TAAATATAAGTCACAATGTGCTCTGCATATAGCCTACCCAGTCTGCACTAGAAAGGTTTAAGATCAGGTAGACTCAAATATACAACATGGATGAGGGCTTAGCAAAATTTCTGCCTATTTCAGGACACAGTTGAACTATAAAAACATTCGCTGATAATAATAATAATAGCCAATACTAACTAGATAATTATTTTCTGTTAGGCACATTCCTAAATAATTGTTATACATTAGATCATTAATCCTCACTGCCTCCCTCTGGTGTTCAAACCCCTAAACTAAACTCACTGCTGATCTTGGCTTGCAATAAGCCTACAGAATAGAGCAGAACTGCTCGATGAGCTTTCCAAAGCTGCAGTCCTGAGAAAAGCACACTGCCTTGTCTTTGTCTTGTGGAGTTACTGATGGTTTCTCACTAATGGCCTCTCCTTTACCAGGCAAGTGCTTTCACTACTATGCCATCAGGGCTCCTGTCTCTGAGATCATCATTGTCCCGATTTTGCAGGCAAGAAAACACAAACACAGAGAGGTTGGACAATGTGACAGCATTCCTCTAGTGAGTAAGGTGGTACAATTGTAATTTGACCCAGAATTGGGTTACAGGGGTCATATTAACTATAATAGCATATTATCCTTCAAGATATCAATATACTTTTGAGAAGCTAAAATTAAAAGCTTACGTGGAAAGCAAATATGTTAAGAATGGTGATAGCAACAAATATACAAATGTGCTTAGCCTACAATGGATGGATGGATTGTAATAAGAATCTTATGAACCCCCCCCACAAAAAATGATTTTTTAAAAAAGATATCAATATACTCCATTTTCTTCAGTTGTTTATTTTCCCTTTTAATGATTTACTGAGAATGTACCAAGGGTTTACAGAGAAGATCATTAATCTTACTTTCAACAGCGCATACATTTTGCTTAATCTCATTGATTGCAACCTCTTCAAGAGGCTCTTTCACTTTGAATTCATGATAATTAATTTCAAATTAAGAAGCCTGATTATATGGTCACATCATCTTAACATATATTCCCCAGACTACATTGCATACTCTTTCCTCCAAAGGGAATATCAAGACCAACTATAAAAATTCAAGAGCAACAACAAAAGAATCAGAATGACTGTGGATTCAGAATTCCTAGGGAAAAAAAATTGAGTCACCTCCTAAAGAATTCCTTTTAAAAAAAGAATTCCTACTATGAGGGTGAAGGACAAAGTGAAGTGGACTGGATAGTGTAAGGGAGAGTTATAAATATCAACTACAATCTCAATGAAAAACAGCAGGAAGGCAGGCATATTTTCTTCCTTCTCTGGTGTGTAGGTGCATGCATAAAACAGACAAAAAACAACTACTGTCCAGGTGACCCCAACTATGGTGATGCCCATTGTGTGGGAGTAGGACGTTGCTCCCCAGGACTTTCAAGGGTTGTTTTTGCACTTGGCTCTTGAGCCTTTCTTATGAGTCCCCTCTGGGTGGATAGAACATTAAACTTTGGGTCAGCAAATGCATTCAGTGTTTTCCCCATCCCAGGCCTCCATAACGATGTATGTTTCTGCATCTGTATATGTACATATGATAGATGTACATACAGATAAAGGCACCCTGGCATTTCTGTGCATGTGTTCATACACATGGACACAGGTGGATGTACATATAGATAAAGGAGTCCTGGCCTTTATGAATATGTGTGTGTTCGTACACATGGCACAGATGATATACATGCAGATAAAGGAACCTGGCATTTCATACACATGCACACAGATCAAGGTACATATAGATAAAGAAGCCCTGGCATCAGTATATTTGTTCATATAATGAAGATGGATAGGTATACATATAGATAAAGAGACCTTGGGATTTATGTCTATAGGTGTGTGCATGTTCATACACATGGACAAAGATGACATATATGTAGATAAAGGACCCTGGAATTGCTGTATGTGTGCTCTCACACATGGACACAGGTGGCCATACAGATAGATAAAGGAGTCTGGGTTGAGCACTCAGTGGCGAACTGAAGGGTTGGAGTTTCCAACCCACCCTGGGACAAAGAGCTGTAAACTGCTCCTGTAAAGAGCACAGTCTGCAAACCACGTGGGAAGGGAGACAGTGGTCGGTGTAAGATATGAAAATAATAATTGATAGTTTATCAAGGAGTCAGAGGGAGGAAGATGAGCTGATACTAAGGGTTCAATATAAAGCAAATGTTTAGAAAATAATGATGGCAACACATGTACAAATATGCTTGATATAATGGATGTATGGATTGCTATAAGAGCTGTCAGAGCCTCCAATAAGCAGATCTTTAATGAAAACACACACATACACTAAAGATTACAGCCTAGACAACCCCTTAGGTCAGTTCTGCTCTGTTATATGGGTCCTACAAACCAGAATAGCTCATTGGCCCACAGAAATAGATATACCCAGATAAATTATGGATACATGGATGAATGGATAGATAGATTTACTGATCCTTCTTATTTGCTAAAGTCATTCCCTGACATTTCTCTTCCCTCCAGATAAAAATCTACTTCTGTTATTGCCACAAAAGCCAGCTGGATTCTGCCTGTGATTTGGAATGTTTCACGATCCTGATTCCCATGCTGTCATGACAGTCATGAGCAGTTGAGATGGAGAAGGTTCAGAAACCAGTGACATCCAGACCAGGAGTATGGTCAGCTCCTAGGCAGTGCTTAGTTAGGCAGTGCTGTCCTGAAGAAAGCCATCCATGTACACACAGTTTCTGTAAAAAGAGCTAACTAAATGATATACAGAACACAATAGGCATAAACTGGGGGTTGGTTGTGGGACTCCAGAAGACCTGATTGCAGTGTGTTGACTCCTCTGGTACATGCTGGATGAAGAAATTGACATGAACTTAAACAAGCAGCCATCCAGCAGGGAAACAAATATCCCACATAGAAGAAGAACCAGCCAGTGTGATCATGAGGTGTCAAAAGGATCAGGAATCAGTTATCAAAAGATTCGAAACAAATAACTATAAAGATATAAACAAGGGGGGCTGGAGTGCAGACATAAAGCCCATCTGTAGACAATTGGATATTCCCCACAGAAGGTTTATAAGAAAGAGAGAATTCAACCAAGGAAACACAATTCATTCCTCTAATCCTTTAATGCTTCCTCTCCTCCACTACCATGACCCAGTTCTACCTTACAAATCTACCTTGACTGGAGTACACATTGATACAGATAAGAGCTCTCAACATATGGAATTCAGGACAGATAAACCCATCGGGAACAGTAGAGGGAGCAGTGATATCATGAGGGTAGGGGCATGGTTGGGGGCAGGGGAGAAAGAGATAATCCACCACAAGGTTGGCTATATAGCCCCACTCTCCCAAAGGGGACAAATTAAAAAAAATGTGGGTGAAGGGAGGCAATGAGCAGTATAAGATATGAAATAATAATAATATATAATTGCCCAAGGATTCATGAAAGTGGGAGAGTGGGGGAGGATGGGGGAGAAAGAAGTGCTTATATCAAGGGCTCAAGTAGATAATGTTCTGGAAATGATGGCAGCATATATACAAATATGCTGGATACAACTGATGTATGGAATGTTATAGGAGCTGTAAGAGCCCCCAATATAATGATTTAAAAAAGAGATTGCCATGAACATATAGTGTTCTTCTATATTAAGCCCAGTTTCAAATAATTCATTGCATGAAGCATGAAGTTAGAGAATTTGAAAAGAAAATCAATGTCTTACCAGTTTCAGTTGGTTTCTGAACCTGAATATTTTAGTTGATCTCGCTCTGGAAATGGAGATGAAGGAGTTATCTGTATGGATTTCATCAGCTGTCTTCAAGATGACACATTTATAAGACATCTTTCTACCGATGAAGCATACAACTTTCTTCTATTCTTTAATGATTCCTGCCTCACCTCCAACTATCATGACCTTAATTCGACCTTACAGAGCATATACACTGGTACAGATAAGGACCAGTTGCAACATTGAGGACTCAGGGCACATAACCCCCTCAGGACCAATAATGAGAGTAGTGATACCGGAAAGGTAAGGGGAAGGTGGGGGGAAGGGAGGGGGATCCAATCACAGTGATCTCCATATAACTCCATCTCAGGGGAATGGACAACCAAAAAGTGGGTGAAGGGAGACAGTGGTTGGTATAAGACATGAAAAATTTATAAATTATTAAGGGTTCATGAGGGAGAGGGGGTGAGGAAAGGAGGAAAAACAATGAGAAGCTGATACCAAGGGCTCAAATAGAAAGAAAACGTTTTTGTTTTTTTTTTAATGATGATGGCAACATATGCACAAATGTGCTCAACAATAGATGGAGAAATGGATTGTTATAAGAACTGTAAGAGTCCCCAGTAAAATGATTTTTAAAAAAGACTTCTTCCTAGACTACAATTACTGGTAGAAACAGACTGAACCAAATCCTGGAAAGCAAATCAGCCCCAGAGGAAAGGCAAGCTTAATCCGCTAGGCCTCTGTATACCAGACATGCATTTATGTACAGTCCCCCTAGAACTCTAACTTGACACCTGAGTGTATTAGCCACTGCAACCCATGTGCTGAGAAGGCTGACCACTCAGCTCCTGGGTGGCCTGATTCTTGGACAGTGCTAAGAGCAAGCATTGTCTCAGCCAACATGTTTGCATCTGGCAAAAACAGCCCACAGCTGCAGACCCTCCACCCCTGGCAACAGTGTTCCAATTTCCCTTGCATGTCCCAACACATTTTTATCATTTTGTGCACAAGGGATATGGCAAAATGTAAAGTAATTCGTTCTTGTTTCTGCTACAGACACAATCCTTCTTTCATTGTTATAGCATGGTTTCCTTTTGAGCTAAGTGGAGAGTACACTGGAAGGGTGGGAGAACAGATTTCCCTCCAAGTCTTACAGGTGTATCTTCCACTCTCCTCCATTGTCTACATACAAAGACCCTCCTGGAGGAATACTTGCTGCATGCCTAGCTGGACATGAGGTTACTTTTAAGGAGGAAGGGAGGGAAGTGTGGTTCCTGAGAGAACTCTTGCTTTTTATGAAAGAGTCCTGGGCTCCACTCCCAATCAATGCACCTTTTACACCAATGCCATCTATCTGTCAGTTTAGACTTGTATGAGACTCATATGTTACTGTGAGGCTGAAGAGATTTTAGTAGAATTTTCAGGCTATCACCAGGCTTGGTGATAGACTTCCAAAGTAAGCCAATTGAAATACCATGAATCAATGTGATTTGATCTATAACCAATCATGGGCAGGACCAGGAAGCAATTCATTCTGTGATGCATGGGTTCACCACAGTGTCAGAGTTTACTCTATGGTAGCCAACAAGAAAAACAAAGTGGGGCTGAGCCCTAGTGGTTGTGTGCGGGACTGCGGCCCCGAGGGTTGACAGTTCAAATCCAGCAGCAGCTCTCCAGGAGCAAGGAACAATTGATATTGTTGCTGATGTCAGATGGGCCTCGGATGAAAGCAGAGAACACCAGGAAGATGTTTAAAAGTGTTTTATTTACTATGTCGAGGCATTTGACTGTGTGGATCATAACAAACTCTGCAAAGTCTTGAGAAGAAAGGGAATCCAAGAACATTTAATTGTGCTCAAGCAGTACCTGTGCATGCATCAAGTGACAGTTTGATGAAGAGAACAAGAGAATACTGAATGATTTAAAATCAAGGATGATGTGTACCTGGATTGTATACTCTTACCATACTAATTCAATTTATATTTGAGCAAATAATCAAAGAAATTGAATTATATGAAGAAAAATGTGGTATCAGGATTGCGAGATCTTATTAACAAGCTTTGATGTGCAGATGGTACATTTTGCTTGCTGAAAGTGAGGAGATTGGAAGTCTTGCTGATTGAAGAGCATGGATTAAGTCTTTGGTATGGATTACAACTCAATGGAAAGAAAACCAAAATCTTCACAACTGGACCAATATGCAACATCTTGATTAATGTAAGAAACTTTGAAGTTGTCAAGGAGCTCATCTTGCTTGGATCCACAATAAATGGTCATGGAAGAAGCAGTGAAGAGTTCATGTGCCATTGCATGGGACCTCTTTTTTTTTTCTTTATTCACAACTTTTTTTTTGGCAGTTATTTGTTGTGTCTTCAAAATCAGTTTGTCTTTAAAAATTTATACTTGTTTGTGATGCAATCCCCACTACCATCCTCCTAAAACCTCTTTAAATCACAATGATCTACAAATAACCCCCCATGGGGAATGGACAATAGAAAAGTGGGTGAAGGGAGACATTAGATAGTGCAGTACATGAAAAAATAATGATAATTCCTAAATTATCAAGGGTTCGTGAGAGAGGGAGGATGGGGGAGGGAAATGAAAAATGAGAAGCTGACATCAAGGGTTCAAGTAGAAAGAAAATGTTTTGAGAATGATGATGGCAATGGATGTATAAATATGTTTGTCAAAATGGATGTATGGCTTTGAAAAGAGTTTTATGAGCCCCCAAAAAATGATTTTTAAGAAAAAAAGAAAAGTACTGTATATACTCGAGTATAAGTCATCCTGAATATCAGCCAAGGCACTTAATTTTAACCCAAAAACTGCATTAAAAATCTGCTTGAAAAAAACTTGGCTTGTACATGAGTATATACAATAAATAATATACATTACTAGTTGAGCCCTGGTGGTATAGTGGTTGTGTGCGGGGACTGCGGCCCACAGGGTTGGTGGTTCAAATCCAGCAGCACCTCTCCTGGAGCAAGGCTGGACTTCCTACTCCCATCAGGGCAGTGATGTGGAAAAAAAAGGTAATACACATTACTATGAGGACTAAGATTGTCTTGAACCAAGCCATGATATTTCTAATTGTCTCTTATGCACGTGGAAGATGGACCTTGAATAACGAAGACCAAAGAAGGATGAGCACAATTAAATTATTATGCTGGCAAAGAAAATTGAACATATTTGGGGTTTTTTTGTTGTTTTTTTGGGGGGTCATCACTGCCCTCTGGTGGTCGTGGGAGCTACCCAGCCTTGCTCCTGGAGAGCTGCTGCTGGATTTGAACCGCCAAACCAATGGGCCGCAGTCCTACACTCAACCACTATGCCACCGGGGCTCAGCCCAACATTGAACATATTACAGACTGCCAAAAGAACAAACAAATTTGTCTTGGGAGAAGTATGGCCAGAATGCTCCTTAGGAGCAATGATGGTGAGAGTTCCGATCATGTATCTTGAACATGTGACTGTTAGAGACCAGTCCCTGGAAAATAAAATCATGCTTGGCAAAGTAGAAGGGCAGCAAAATAAGGAAAAAGAAAATCCTTGACAAGATGGATTGACACAGCAGCTCCAACAATTGTCTCAGACAACTGTAAGGACGGCTAAGGATGGGGTGGAGTATTATTGTATTGCTATGACGGGAACCGGCCCCATGGCCTCTAAGAACAGCAAGAAAAGCCAGAATGTTCTCAGAATCCAAATCTCCAGGTGTGCCCTGTTATTCACAGGGAAACTTATAGTTCCTATCATAAGGTGAGGCTCCACTTCTAGGAGTGGAATTTTAAAATGAATAGTGAGTTCTTCAGTTACTTGGCATCCAGAAATAAGATGACATCACAGACTTAGTATTAGTGGGCAGGAACCTTGACTCCCCAAATAAAACAAAGTCCAGTCAAACATGCCTCTTTGCAAGCTAGTGAAGCAATAGTGGACAAGACAAGCATAATGCTGCTGAAGGAAAAAAAATCCCCAGTATCAACTGAGGTAGAAATTGGGCCTCCATTAGGTCAGAGTTGACCAGGTGTATCTGGTGTCTGACTTCAGTGAGGTAGGACAATTACATTGTGATGGCATTGTCTCAAGGCATTCTGACAGAAGTTGGGATAGACACTTAGAAACATTGGAAGTGAACACAGAACTTGGATGGAAAAAATACCCATTATCAGATGATGCATAATGGAAAATCTTGTTTAAATATAACACACATTCAAATAGGTCACGTAATTCTGGATGCACATTAAACAATTAAAAATCCAAATAATAGGTTTTTTTTCAATGACAAGTCTATTGTCATAGAATTGATTCTGATTCATAGTGAATTTTAAAGATAGGACAGAACAGACCTTCAGGTTTCTGAGGCTCTTAATCTTTATGGAACAGAAAGTCTCATATTTCTCCCAAGGAGTAAGTGGAAAATTCAAACGTTTGACCTTGGTTAGCAGCCCAACATGTAACTTACTCTGCTGTAGGGCTCTTCTCTGAATGCACATAAACAATAAAGATGTCTAGACACAGGAACCCAAATCAAATTAATAATGATGCTACGTCTGAGGAATGGGCATTTAATTTGGGAGAGTGAAGAAAGGAACTTGTGTTTCCATTCTGTTTGTTTGTATTGACTGAGTGTTTTACAATGCAAGTGTAAATCAGTGGACTCTGATTCATGATAACTTCATATGTGTCAGAGTAGAACTGTATTCCATAAAGCTGCGAATGTTTGATTTTTTAACTGTAGGCCACCAGTATTTTCTTCCATAACAACTCAGGGTAGATTTAACCTTCAACCTTTCAGCTAGCAACTTAGGGCTTCATTCATTTATAGCCCTACAAGGACTCGTATTCAAAGAAATTCATGGATTACTTAAGTAATAAAAAAACAAAACCAAAATAAACAAAGTTGAAGTGCATACATCATTGTACATACAACTTTCTAATGCCTGAACAATTCTACAGCATGGTAGGGATTCTTGAAAAACAATCATTTATCTATCTTGCCAACCATAAAGTTCCCAGCATTATAAGTACACCTCTTTTATAGCTCTTATTCCCTTTTAAGTAAAAAAAAATTTCTCTACCTCCCCGCCAGGATGCTGAACCATGGGGTTGCTATGACAACAAGTCTGGCTGCAATCTATTCCTCCAGCACATAGCACATGATGTCTAGAATGTAGCTGTGTAATGACTGGCTGCCTGGGTCAATGAACGAGGCAATGCTAACTCTCATACAACATTCAACAAGCTCTAAGGACCAAACAGCAACAACCTGATAATGTCCTCTGAGACCAGCGGCATACTGCCAAGCTGTAAATGCAAGGGATTGTTTATAATTTAGTACTTGTTTCATGCCTAGGTTCCTCAAACAAGATTTTATAGCACTTTAACTTTGCACATAATTAAAAATATATGCAATCTACAAAGGAAGGCATGCTTTCAAAGGACTTCTAGTTTTCAGTCTGAACGCATAGAATTATCTTTCATCTTTTCCACTTTTTTATCTAGTAAATCACTGTACCTCCTCTCTCTTCCACCTTATACTGCAGCTTCCCAACTCGCTACTTACCTGCCTTCCTGAGTTCAAAGAGTGCCATGATATTGACCACAGGGCATCGTGGTAGTGCCCAGTAAGTCAGAGCCCAAGCTAGTTGCCTCGCTCACATGATTGGTGTGATGAAGGATACAAAGATCATCTTCTTCTCTCCAATTTACACTTGAGTCCCTACGTGGTCCACCAGCCTGGCTGGATAGGTTGACCATTTCTGTTTCTCAGACTTCATGATAAGAGTTCCCTCTCACTTATCTTTCTATTCCATAAAATCTTCCGTGAAGCCACCTCCCCACACCATGAAGTCTGCCTTCTCTCCATTTTGATAATCCACAATGACCTTTCAAATAAGGCCAACACACATGCTACTAGGGTCTGACTAGAACCCCTCAACCTGGGTTCATTGTCGTTAAGTTGATTTTGACTTAGTGTTACAGAGCAGAGTTATTTCATGGTGCTTTACTACCTCTCACATCTATGAAAGTACACCCAGCCATTGCTGGTGGGGGTGGGGGTGAATTGCCAACCATTAGAATTGTAGCTCCTGGCAAACTGTTTGCCATCTAGAGTTTTAAATAAGCGAAATGACAGTTATTATGGCAGAAAGAGGGATAGGACTATAGCCAGAGGGAAAATGCACTCTCCACATGAGGACTTGCAAATTTGCACTTGGTTAAAATACCAATTAAAAACAAAACAAAACTAATTGCTATCCAGCAATTCAGATTTATGGTGTCTCTATGTGGGATAGAGAAGAACTGATCTCATGGGATTGCTGAGGGCTCAGGACACATGGAAATGAGTCTATGGGCCCGTTGCATCCAACCCACTGACTTTTATGTTTGTTATCAAGCTCCACGAGTTTACACGACCCAAAGACTGTTAAATGCACACTCTGTGTTGATTAATCATGACCATTTCATTTTAGACTGCTAGCTTTTCATCCATGTACAAGAACAATTCAACTCTATAATGCTAATTGACTGAAAATAGCTTATGAACAGAGCTATGATAGCTCTGTTAATTCACAACACAAAAATACTGAAAAAAGAGTAACACGATATTTGTTCAAAAAATAATAGCTATGCTAAACTGAAAAGTAGTGCAGCTTCTATTAAATTACCAAGTAAGTTAAAGGAATAGATTCTGAAGAAACTTCAGAGTAAATTAATTCACTTTATCCATAAAAGATCAAGACACAGACAAATGTGCGACTATTCATTCCTTCCACAATAAAGAATCCAGAAGTGAAGGTGATAGAAAAGCCTGGATCACTAATGACGGCTTAGCTGAATGGGCCACATGCACACCTACGGGGAAAGTGATGAGCAGCATCCATAAAGAGTCATTGGCAAATTTTCTACTTGCTGAAACTGAGCAGCAGTAGGCAAGCCCCAGCCAGATAACCAGAAATAAACAACTGCAATTTACCCACAGGACAGATAGCAGAACAAATCCTCCCATATCACAGAACTAATGAGAATCAGCTGTGCTCACAAGACCCAGCGATAGTCACACTTCTAAAGTACATCATGATGTCTTGGAGACAACAATCTCAGTTCACTTGAAAATGAGGCAGTGATGCAAGCGTGATCAATGTACACATTCAAGACCTTCCTTATAAAAGGCATTGGAATGATCAGAAAAGGAATTGAGAAAAATGATATTCTGATACTTTCAATGGATGGGGAAAAGATTGATAGAGCGATAGAAAAATAAATAAAATGTTAAAACCATATAGATTAGAAGATTGATAACAAAAAATAGAATTAGGTAACATGTAAAAGAGTAAGGCTGAGTTAGTGTGTTTGAAGATAAATATCTCTATTCTATCCCACGAGAATAATAAAGAATGAAAAATTCCGAAGAAAGTCTAATAATTATGGGAGCCACTATCAAGAGAAATGACTTACGCCTTATTGGCATTTCAGAAGAAGGAAAAACAAATCCCCACAGGGAATAGTCCAAAAATTGTTAGAAGAAAACTTCCCTAACACTATTCAAGAAGCTGAAAGAACCACAAACAGGATAACCCCCCACAGAAAATCAGTATGACATATCAGAGTCAAACTTTCTAATATCAATGACAAGGAAAGAATCCTAACAGAAGTTAGTGGGAAAGAAAAGTTACTAACTATAAAAGAATTCCATCGACAAAGCCTTTCCTGTACAGTTTTAAACAAAACATATTTTCCAGGCCTGGTTTAATAAACATTTGCTGCTTACGGTACATGGTTTCATGTATTTTAAAGGAATTATTTTAAAGTATGTGTTTTACAGTATGTATTATTATTTTACATATTTAAAGTATGTATTATAAAGTATTTTAATATATGTATTTTAAAGGAAGTTACTCAAAAGGAATTATGTGTTATGAGAGGGTTCCAGAGAACATCTTAGCCTTCATAGGCCAGGAGAATTAGTAAAGAAGAAGAGATATGGCACATTGAGTAGTGAAGGGAACCCCTATGTTCTAAACCCCTTCAAGTATTCTCAACTCCAAGTTCTATTCTATAAATGCAATGGGGTTACTATGGGGCTTCAATTACAAAAGTGTTAGATCGGAAGTTATTTTGGAAATTACAAGGTCTGTTGATCTCTAACCCTGAAGTATATATTGTACAACTTGAGATGGCTGCATCTCCCTGTATTTGTATTTGGGGGACTTGTGCCCTTAGAAAAGACCAAGGGCAATATTAGAAGTTGGCATGCTGGACTCATCTTACATTCCATGTGTATGACAAGGATTCCAGAGGGCAGGGTATATGAGGGAGCTTTAAAACTTCATGGAGTTTTTCTTAATTATGTTCTACTTCTATTTTTCAAAACAAACTCTTTGAAACCCCTTCATAGAACACCAATAGCTTTGAGTTTAAGACTGTTGTGCATGTGTGTCCCATTTCAAGAAACAATTATTGCACTGAATCAGTACAGAATCAAGTAGCAAGAATGAAATGTAAAAAGTAAGAAAGAAACTATTTTACAGTACTAATGTTCCACATGAACCACTCTCTTGGGTATTTTGAAACTAGAAGAACTATATGCTGAAGACTACTACTCCCAACCAGTCCAAAGAAAGCACAAGATGCTCAGGGACAGAATGGTAGAAACATGTAGAATAGAATTCAAATTCTTTAAAGAAGAAGAATAAAAGGGCCAGATTTATTGGACTAGCAAACTTAGTCCCAAGATAATTGTCCTGTGATATCTTCACACTTGGATCTCAAACCACTCCTAGAAGTCCCCTTTCAGCCAAATGATCGCTTAACTCATGAATTAAATAATATCATCTGTGAGGGAGCCCAGGTGGTGTAATGCTTATGGGTTGGGCTGTGATCTGCATGGTCAGCAGTTCAAAAGCACCAGCAGTAAGGAGGGAGAAAGGCGGGCTTCTTACTCTCCTAAACATCTATGAAGTCTCAGAATCCCATAGGGGGTCATTAAGAGGCAGCATTGACTCCATGACAGTCAGTTTGGTTTCATGAGTACTGTGCTCTTGTTAACAATCATTAAAAGAGACCGAATGGTCAACATCCATCCACAACCAAAAATGAGAAGGTAGGGAGTTGGCATGAGAGATTAATGACAAAGAAGAGTCAGAATAGAAATAAGAAAACTAACACTGAAAAATATACCTAATGTTATGGAATAACAGGTATAGAAGTGGCTAAGTGAAAACCTAATTGGCTGTGTAAACTTTCACCAAAACACAATAATATATTTAAAAAGAAAACATTAGGAAGCAAGCCCAAGGAGAAAGCAATCGGACTGACAGTTCCAGAGAGACTTGGGGGAGGATGAAACAGGGGAAAGGGGCAGTGGGCAAACAATGCCACAGACAAGGGAACAACTAGGAAATTAAAAGCAACAATGAGAACACAGAGATCCCAGTGGTGTTGGAGCAACCCCAAGCTGACTGAGATAAATTATTAAGAGACAGAGGGCGAGGGTGATGGTGAGGCAGGAGGAAAGAAACAAAGGAAAGATCTAGGAAGCAAAACTTTGGATAGAGGTATAGACATAGGTGTGCACTTATATAACTATATTAATTCTTTAAAATAGACATACAGGCCTATATACATATGTTTATATGGCTCTACATTGAGGAAGCAGATGGACTTTGGACCTCTGTTCAAGCCCTCCCTTAATACAAGAACACTTTTTTTTCTAACAACCTGGCATTCTGTGATGCTCATCTTCCCTACATGATAGCTGAAGACAAAATGCGTGCATCAGCAAAAGTAGTGAAGAAAGCTGGTGGTACCCAGCTTAAACAAACAGCCATCTAGCAGAGAAGGAACCAGCCCACATGGAAGAGGCACACCAGCCTGTGTGATCATGAGGTGTCGAAGGAATTAGCTAACCGGCACCAAAAGACCCCAAACAACAGCATAAAAACGCCAACATCTTGTTGAGAATAGGGGAGGGGGCGGGGATGTTGTTCAGGGCAGAAATCCAAAACCCATCTGTAGACAACAGGACATCACCTCACAGAAGGGTCAGAAGGAAGGAATGAGTCAACCACGGCACAGTACAACAAGGATGAAATGCGCATTATTCCTCTGGTTCTATGAGGCTTCCTCACTCCCAACCCCCACCCCATCATGACTCCAGTCCTGCCTTTCAGTTCTGGCTATACCAGAGCATATACACTGATACACATAAAATCTCATGACAAGTCAGATAACCCCTCAGGAACAGAAATGGAATTAGCCGTATCAAGAGGGTAGGTGGAAGATAGGGGCGTAGGGGAAAAAGAGAAAAATGATCGACACATAACCCCACCCCCAAGGGGATGAACAACAGAAGCATGGGTGAAGGGAGACAGTGGTCAGTGCAAGATATAAAAATAATTTATAATTTTATCAACAGGTCACAAGTGTGGGAGGTAGAGAGGGAAACAAGCGAAGTAATACCAAGGACTGAAATAGAAAGTAAATGTTTAGAAAATGATGATGACAACATATGTACTTGATACAATTAATGTATGGAATGTTATAAGAGCTCCAGATAAAATGATATTTAAAATCTTAAATACATAGCTTTGAAAAAATTTTAATGAAAAGAAGTCATATAACAATTGAAGAACATATTTGTAAGAAAAAATTTAGTACATGGGGAAAAAAAGATGTACCCCGATTTTGTACTTATAATGAAGGTGTTTCCAGGCTGTGTCCAAAGAGAGTGTCTGTTCACTCCTTTTTTCCTGTCAGGAGTATGTTTCAAAATCCAACAGACATCTGTGTCTGGAAAAGTTAGAGTAATAAGATTTCCCCCACTTAACGATGATGGTAGCAATTCTCAGTACTCAGACATCTATGGTTCAGCAAGCCAATGAAGCAAGGAAATCACTCACTCATCTAGGCCCAGAAATTTGGAAGGCAGTCCATTTTGGCTGAAAGCAGAGAATAGCAAAAAGATATTTACTTGTGTTTTAATGACTATACCAAAATTTAGAATTATGTCACACAAGTAACCAGTTTATACTCTAGGGAAGCAGTGAGTTAAATTTTTGCAATCAAATGATGCACTAAATAGTGCTGCTTACAGGGATTCTTGTTACTTATGTATAAAAAATTTAATGTACTCCGGTGACAAGTGTCCTGTATATCAAATTGCACAAGCTATCTGAAGGGAGAATAAAAACTACAGAAAAGTTAATAACAATTTACCAACCTTTAAAAGAATGCTGCAGTTGGCAGACATACATTATTATATAAAGCTAATTAATAATTAATATTAAAACCAACTCTTTCTAGCTTCATTGAACAAAATAGGTAATATTGCTCTGAAGGGATACTAATTACTGGCCAGTCCAAGGGGCCTAACCCAATGCAAGCTGAAATATTTTAAAATTGAATATATTAAAGGGAAACAGACAAAGATAGAAAATTTTGTTAAGAACATCATGAAATGAACCAAAAAAAAATCTATTTCCCACACTTGAAAAATCTCACCCACCTCCTGGAAGCCAACTAAATCTCTCCTTTTCCCATCTTTCTATCCCAAGGTCTGATTCTAAACTTAGGCACCGAACTCAGGAGTTTGGAACATGGGGTACATGTTAAAACTCTGAGATGTTCTGATAATAACATTGTGTCATCATAACTAGGCTCCCAACTACTATTAAAAGAGTTGTTTGAAAATGAAAAATGCTTTTATGAAATGCCTGGGACTCTAGCCTTTATTTCAAATATGTTTTCTGTGGTAAATAAAGTATGTTATCAATGCCACCCAACCATGTCAACAATGGACTTTTGACCTACACACCATCTTTAAACTGGCCAGAGTTGGCAATATTTTGGCAAAGGCCTTAGTTCCTGTAGGGTGCAAAAACTTTTGGGGGAGTGGGGGAACTGTGGAAGGATTTGACTGTGCGGTGCTGGATTGTTTGTTGGGGGCAATAGACTGAGATAGGGAGACCAGTTAAAAGCATATTACTTTTCTTAATTTCCGTATAATCTTTTTTATTGCTGATTCATGAAAATTATATTGGTTTCTGTGTGTTGGCCTTGTATTCTGGCACTTTGTTGAATTGATTTTTCCATTCCAAACACTTTCTTATGAATTACTTGAAGTCTTTTATATAAAAGCTAGACTGTGCAAAGAATCTGAGTAACTGCATTCATCTTTAAAGAAGAATACAGCATCTGGGTCAGAGGAAGGCTCAGTGACAACTTGTCATATGCAGATAACATGCAGATGACAGTCTTGAAGCACTTATTAAAGAGGATCAGAGATGACAGTCTTCAGCATGGGTTACACTTCCCCATTAAAAAAAAAAAAGAAAAGCCTCCCCATTGTAAGCAATACCACAATAAATGGAGAAAATATTAAAGTTGTCAAGGATTTCATCCACAATCAACAGCCATGGAAACAGTAGACAAGAATTCAACAAATTTATCTCATCCAGCATATGTGTTGTGAAAAAGACCTCCATAGAGTATTAAAAAGCAAAGGAGATCATATAAGCTTGAGGGTGAACAATGGTCACATAGCCCAGGAACAACAAAGCCCACTATAGAAGAAGCACACCAGCCTATGCAACCATGAGGTGTGGAAAGAACCAGGTATCAGGCATCAAAGAACAAAAACTATATTATGTGCTCACCCTCCCAACATGATCACTGAAGACAAAAGGGTGCAGAGGAAGACAGAGTGAAGGAATCTGATGGTGCCCAGCTACCAAACAATAAAGTATCTGGGATCTTAAAGGCTTGAAGGTGAACAAGTGGCCATCTAGCACAGAAGCAACAAAGCTCACTTGGAAGAAGCACACTAGCCTGTGTGATCATGAGGGGTCGAAGAGAGCAGATATCAAGCATCAAAGAACAAGCATGACATCACTACAAATGAGGGGGAGAGCAGGGTGGGGACCCAAGGGCCACTTGTGGGCAATTGGATACCTCATTATAGGGGAGTCATGGGGAGGAGACAGGCCAGTCAAAGTGCAGTGAGGTGATGATGAAATATACAACTTTCCTCTAGTTCCTGAAAGCTTCGTCCCCACAACTATCATGGTTCCAATTCTACTTTACAAATCCAGCTGGACTGGAGGAGGTACATTGGTAGAGATGAGAACTGGAAATATAGGGAACCCAGGACAGATGAACCCCTCAAGGATAGTTGTAAGCGTGGAGTTACTGGATGGGTGGAGGGAAAGTGGGGTAGAGAGGGGGTGCCAACTACAAGGATCTACACATAACTTCCTATCAGGAGGACAGACATTAGAGGAGTAGGCAGGAGGAGATGTCAGGCAATGTAAGATATAACAAAACAATAATAATTTATAAGTATTGAGGGTTGGTGGGGAAGGGGGAAGCAAGGACAGAGGGGAAAGGATGAAAAGCTGATATCAGGGGCTCAAGTGGAAAAGCAGATATTTGGAGAATGATGATGGCAGCAGGCATATGAAGGTGCTTGCCACAATATATGTATTTATGTATTGTGAAAAACCATGTATGAGCACCCACTAAAATGATTTTTTTAAAAAGCATAGAAGATCATGGTATTTTCTAGTGCCTCACATGCATATGAAAACAAGAAAATAAATAAAGAAGACCAAAAGATAATGAATGCTTTTGGATGATGGTGTGGCCAAGAATATTAACTATCCCATAGACTTTTCAGAAGGATAAACACATATGTCATGGGAACAATGCCAGAATGCTTCTTAGTATCCTACAAAGCATATTATTGAATAAGTTGTAAAACATTTTGAAAATGCTTGTTTTGATAGTTATTTCAGAGAGGGAATGCAGAACAAGAAAAAGGCTTAACCTGGTATTAGTATAATAGCAGACATATATACCAATGGAACAGAAATGAAAATCCCAAAGTAAATCCATTTTATAGATGGCCGATCTTTGAAAAGAAGGTAAACTCATTGAACAAGGAAAATAGTCTCTGTAATACATGGTGCTGGCAAAATTGTATCACATTTCCAGAAAATTGAAACATAATCCACATCTCTCACTATAAACTAAAACTAAATCTAGAAGGATCAAAGACTCAAATGTAAAAACTAAAACATAAATATCATCAAAGAAAGAAAATTAGGGTAAATTTGGGTGCCCTAATACATGAATAAAAATATTGTGAAGCACATCTAAAAATATACAAACAACAAAAAAATAAACTGAATTTGTTGTTCCTAAAATTAAAAAGTCATGTGCAACAAAAGACTTCACTAAAAGAATATAATGATAAGTATAGATTGGTAAAAAATTTTGGCAATGACATACTGGATAAGGATCTAATCACTAAAGTTTATTTAAAGCATCAACTTTGTAGGGGGAATCAAATTTTTAAATGGGTAGAAGACAAAAAGAGACACTTCACCAAGAAGACACTCAGTCAATAAGTATATGAAGAAATGTTAATGACCATTAGCCATTAGAGAAGCAAGTAAAAACAACAAGATTATCATCTCACCTTAGTATTAAAAGTTATATTAAAATAAATAATAAGCAAATAAATAAGTAAATATTGGTGCAGGTGTGGAGATATTAGAACCATCATATACTACTGGTGGGGCTACATAATGGCGTAACCAGTGAGGAAAAAACATGGAACTTCCCTTAAAAGCTTTTTATCAAGCCTATTC
This sequence comes from Nesogale talazaci, assembly GCA_004026705.1. Lineage (NCBI taxonomy): Eukaryota > Metazoa > Chordata > Mammalia > Afrosoricida > Tenrecidae > Nesogale > Nesogale talazaci. Next base: position 187,984 of record PVJH01000585.1, read on the forward strand.
ATAGTTTGTTATGATCCACGCCATCAAATATTTTTGCATAGTTGATAAAACATAAGTTGATATATTTCTGGTGTTCTCTGTCTTGAGGCAATATCCATCTAACATCAACAATGATATCCCTCTTGCCATCTCTTCTGAATCCAGCTTAAATTTCTGGCAGCTCCATATTGTTGAATTGTTCTAACTGTTGATTAATCTTCAAAAAATTATATTGTTATAGCTATTGTATAATCTTGAAAAATGTATTAAGAAGACCATAAAATGTATTAAAGAATGGAAGGAACCTCTGTCAAAGGATTGCCCTTAGATGGGGCTTACTTGTCCAGCTTACATTTCTGCTTTAGGAGGAGAGAAGAGATGGTGGAAGAAGATGAAGCCAATTCGCAGAAGTGGAAGCAATGACACCTGTAAAGAGCTGACATCTCTCATATTCTCTGTGGATAAACAAATACACTCAAACACGAGTGGAGAAAGGAAATGGAAAAACTCTAGCGTGTGCCAGGTAGCAGTAAAATCCTAATAAGGAGAGTGACTATGTCCTCAATGCACAGGAATGAGTTTTTCCAGCTGCCTACACAACCTGGGTACAGGCAGGAGATCCTACCCACCTCTCAGTCTCTGAAGTAGATCTGATCCCCGGGCAGTCAGCCCACTAGTCAGCCCCACTTTTTACAGCTATCACTTCTGAGCTCTTTTGTTAAATCCGAGGGAGCACTGCAGGAGCTGTCAGAATCTCCTCCACTTTGGCCCACTTGATGAATCACTATTTTTAAAAACAGTTTTAGTGATATTTAATTCACATATATACAATTCAGTGGTTTAATCATATTTAAAAGAATTGGCAATCATCACCTCAATCAACTTTAAGAAATTTTATTTTTTCTTGTGCTCATTACTAGTTCCCCATTCTCTGGCAATCTCCCTTGCCATAACTCTAAGAAACTACCAAAATAAATGCTGTCTCCATAGATTTACCTATGTTGAATTTCATATACAGAAAATAATATGAAAACAACAGCAATAGGAAAAATAAAAAACAGAAAAAACTAAATGGAAAAGAAAGCTGAACATATTTAAAAAATAGAACAAATTTTAAATGGGTCAAAAGGGAGAACATATAATAAGGCATTAAATTTTAACATACTTATATATACATGAATCCACCTTTCAACACACTGTCTGATAGGAAGGTTATTCACAATGAAAGCTTAATCCATGTGGGAGTTCTACAGATGGGTTTTGGGCATTCACTGTCACCTGTAGCCTTCTGAAAAGTGCGTGCACACAATGAAAGCTCTACTACTGCTTCTTCCTCCAGTGGGGAGGGTGTATCACCTTTTGTTTTACCATCCAACTGGGGTGAAATCACCTTCTCCAAGGCAAGCATGCTTCTCTTGCCCCATCTCTTGACTTGAATTTCCATTAAGGTGGACACTGCAATCTTTTCAGCGTGTCTGTTGATGTGGGGTGACTACAGAACAATGTTATATGGTACACCCCTCCCCCAACATGAGAAAATGATCCCAGTTGAGGGGAGATCACCTCTGTCAATGTGCTTTTTAAGATGTACCAATGAAGGGGTGAGTATGGAGTATGAGTATCAGGTAGGCATATCACCTCATTGGTTGGAAGACCAGATAAGTAAGAAGATTGTAAGAACTGAGAGATGTGCCTGTTTCTGTCTTGGTGTTTATCCTTGTAGTAGGGGTCACATACAATACTTGTAGTTTTGTCATTGAAAAATTTCACCTAACATACTGGTTTGGGGGTCCATCCATGTCACGAGGTGATTCATGGTTTCATCACTGTACTCATATTTTAGGAATGCGTAGTATCCTAGTGTGTGTATGTACCAGAGTTTCTTTATTCATTCTGCTATTGCTGCACATTTGAGTTTTTCCAGCTTCTTATTGTGAACTGTGCTGTGATTAACGTGGGACAGTCTGTTTGTATGATATCTCTTACCCCATTGGTATATATCCAGGAGGTTAAATGCTGGTTTGTGTGACAATTCTTCCTAATTGCTTTCGATAGCACTATATCACATTCCACAACAGTTGTATATGGTTACAAGCCCACCAGCAGTGTAAATAGTTACAATATCTTTCTATCCTTTTTAGAATTTTCTGTTTGCTTGCTTTTTAAAATTGTGCTATCTCTATAAGCTATCATTGTTTTTATCTGCAGTTTCCAATTGGCTAGTGATCATGAGCATTTTTTTCATGTGTTTGTTAGCAATTTGAATATCATTTTTGGTCAAATCTTTGGCCTGCTTTTTAGTTACATTGCTTTTTTGTTTCTTTTGAGGTATTGCAGAACTCTGTCGATTTTATTAATTAATGCCTTCTCCATTGTGTAGTCACTAAAGATTTTTTATTCTGTTGATGTGAATAAGTGTCTCATTTTTAGTATGTTCTAGTCATTTATTTTGTCTTCTACTGTATGTACTTCCTTTATTATATTTTGCAGTATGTGTGCACCCTGCATTAGGGGCTTACATTTGTCCCAATTTTCTCATTGATGTTCTTTTTTTGGGGGGGGGGGCATCACTGCCCTCAGGTGGTGGAAGTAGGAGGCCCAGCCTTTGCTCCGTGGAGCTGGAATCGAACCTCCATCCCAGTGGGCCGCAGTCCCGCGCACAACCACTACGCCACCGGGGCTCAGCCCTCATTGATGTTCTTGATACCTCTGGGGTTTACACTGATGTCTTTCATCCATCTTGAGGTCAGCTTTGTGCATGGGGCAAGGTATAGGTCCTGTTCTATTCCTCTGAAGATGGAGATCCAATTTTGTGAGCACCATTTGTTGATGAAACTGTTTCTTCTTTCCCAGTTAGAGTTTTTGGTACCTTGGTTGAGAATCAGTTTCCTGTAGATGGATGCATTTATTTCTGAGTTTTCTATTCTTGAATCACTACTTGTATCAATTAAAAAAATTATTTGGGCCCCAAATCTACTTGTCAGAGCTAATTATGGTGACACTTTGATAAAAGAGTTAAAATTGGGGTAGACATTCGTATTATCTGGCAATATATGTCACATATAATTACACAGCTTTTATATTTTTCTTATTTGAGAAAGATAAATTAGTAAACTAGTGAACTAATTGTCCTCCCTGTCTTCTTTCTATATTCTCCATATTCAGTACATTTCCATATAACCACACCGCCCCCCCAAAAAAAGCACTGCCATCAAGTCCATACAGACTCATAGTGACACTTTAGGAGAGGTTAGAACTGCCCCATGACTGTCCACAATTGCAAGTGGTTACCAAAGTAGAAAATCCTGCTTATCTCCCTCAGGACAGCTGAGGGTTTTACATAGCTGACCTTGAGCATTGCAGTGCAACCTGTAAGCACAATGCCACCAGAGATTCTATTGGCATACAATTCATGACAAAAAATCATGAAAAAAATAACCATTATCTTTTGAATTCATCATTCCACAAACTTTTTGATGCCTCCCCAAATATAATGGATTCTATTTCATCTACTCCTCACTGTGGTGCAGGGGGGATCACTGGGTAGTGACTTCTAGTGCTCTTGTGTGTTTTATATGAAATCTTCTAAAACAGCTATTCTTACCATTCTTTGCCAGTATGACATGCTTAGCTTGCATGATATTAATTTGCTCTGAACTTATGTTTCTTTGTTAACATTATCTTATTCTTTATACATGAACTATAAGATACATGTTCTTTCTAGGGGACAAGGCCAATAGAAAAAATTCTTTTGGTTCCCTGAGAAATGAAGTCAGATTGCCAATGTTGGTTGCTTTTTCTCCAACCAATCTCTTTTTCTTTTGTTGAAATATTTCTTTACTCATTCTTAGGTATCTTTTTAGTCCACTCTTTTACTTAAAACACTTCCTTAACTGCTTCAGCTATCAATTTGTAGCCCATTTCTCTCAGATTTATCTCACTAACTTCCCAGTGTCTCTTCCATTGTTTAATTTTCATGTCTTAAGTTATCTTTTATCTACCATTTTCTTGATTCCTAAATCTTCATCACCACTATTTTCCATGATTTAGGGATAATAATTTCCCTTTTCCTGGTCCCAATATCAACAAACTGAAATGCACCGATAGTCATCTTTTGGTCAACATTCCCATGGGTTCTATCAATTGCTTTTAGTTTCAGCTTTGTGCCAAACTACCTCAGAGTTGGTGGCAGGTCATCCAGGTCATCTTTATTTTGTTTCTTAAACTACTATAGTGGATTCCAGTTGTTTTTCTTCCTACGTGGAACTCTGTCACACATTTTAATGTTTCAGCCTAATCTTATTCAAATTCCAAAGCCATTTCCAGTTCAAGTAAATAATTGAATATGGCACCTAATTGTGAACTTTACTTCCTCCACATGCTGAATTTTTTCAGTGTTTAAGGAATAGATCACTTTATATCTCCTGAAGATCACAAGATTTGACTTCTCTAAAATTCTGTTTGAGTTCCAACCCTCAGGCACCTGCCTTCTTTGGAGTGTCCCATCCTGGCTCAAAGGTTTATGTAAATCATTCCACCATATCATTATTCAGCTTCTACCAACTTGGGTAATAGGAAGTCATCTGCACAGTGGGAGTAAGTCATGATGGTGGTGACTGAGTCTATGATTTTCCCATCTGCCTTGCTCCTTCCAGTATAAGACACATCTCTTGAAGACAGCTGCTTCCTCTGATGGTGCTTTTGGTCGCGTTCTTGGATCATTGTTAAGAGCAATGAAAATAAGGAAGAAAGCGTTTGTCATACACAAAGCAGTGGATCCAGAGGCGATAACGGGGGTAGTGAAAAAAGAAGTGAATTTAAGGACACATAATTCTGCCTCTGCCAATTAGTCACACGACCTTGACTCATGTTATAAAGGGAGCACTGAAAGCAGGGACATCACATGCAGAGAGGAGAATGACAACTAAGAGCTATGGAGAGGTGATGTACAGACTATGGGAACAGAGGGAAGAGTCCTTAAATATGGCAAGGAGACCAACAGGAGAATCTGGCCTCCTAATTTCTATTTCTATCACTAAATAAAAGGTGCTCCATATTTAGTTGTATATCTGCTTAGTGATTTTCACCCTTCATCTACAAGGGCAGGGATTTGATCTGTTTATTGCAATATCACCTTCAATATTTGATATCGCTCAGAAAACATTGGTTAATAAATAACTGGCCAGATAATTATCACTAACAGAAATTTTATCTTTGTATTTGAATAAAGACAGAAGGAAGCATGTAGCCCCAGCTCTCTCCTCTTATTATTTGCATCCTTCTTAGAAGACACATAAGTGTAAACTTAAAGCACAGCTATTTGCATAAGATAGAAACACACACATACCCATACACAGAAGAGCAGCTACCACTGAATTAGATTTATGTTGATGATGGCTGACATTAACTCAACAGCAATGTGCAATATAAGGTGGTTGATAGTTTTAAGTTCTGTTACTAACACAGACTTCTAGATTTGTCACCAAAAACCCCAAACTCATTGCCATCACGTTAATACCAACCTTATAAGATAGAGCAGGGTAGAACTTTCCCTGTGAGTTTCTGACACTACAATTATTTACAAGAGTAGTATGTAAATTTTATTTGCTGTGCCTAATCAGATAAACTCTCTTAAGTGGTGCAAATACTTAATGTGCTCAGCCTCTCCCTGAAAATTTAGAAGTTTGATTCCATCTGGAGGTGTCTGAGAAGATTGCCAACAAACTTTTGAAAAATCAGTTCCTGAACATCCATGGAGCCTGCTTTTACTCTGAAACTCAAGGGGTCAACAGTCAGAGTTTACTGGGCAGCATCTGGTGTAGTGTAATCAGAGAAACTCTGGCATAGGTAGGAGAGTCTGTGCGATACCTGCAGTTCTACCACAACAGGAAGCTATTAGGTCCTTCACAACTCTAGTAGACTATGAGAAAACTTCATATAAATTTAGAAAGTTTAGAGGAATTTTAACAAGTGCTGTGCATACAGTCATATACTACATTTTAAAAGATGTCAATTATAACAGGAAGGACAGACTGCAGGAAAGAGGCAAGTTCTTTACATGTGGAAAAATTAGAAAAGTATGTTGGTTGTTAATACCATTCTTTGGATCTGATTAGGAAAAGTACATATAGAAAGGTTCTAGGAAGTCAAGTAGAAAGAAATTTGATATGCAAACAATGTAGCATCCTCATGTCCGTGTGGCCTATGGACAACAGGAATAATATAGATCTGTGGGTCCTATTTTCTTTTCATTTTTTTTTTGTTTGGGCATCACTGCCCTTAGGTGGTGGGAGTAGGAGGCCCAGCCTTTGCTACATGGTGCTGGAATCGAACCTCCATCCCAGGGGACCGCAGTCCCATGCACAACCACTACGCCACCCACGGCTCAGCCGGGTCCTATTTTCAAAACCATGAATCAGTCAGTATGATCTGGAACCTGGAAAAGTATTTGGGATATGGATTTTATTTTTTTTAATCTAGGCTATATGGCAGGCATACATGAGTAAGTTCTTCAGCATATAGATAACAATAAATAATTTCAAAGCTAGTGAGGAATTAAGAGATATGGATATGCTTTCAGTTTAGTGTGCTGTGATTTCATGTATGTAGAGTGTTGGATTAGATGGTCAACCAGTCAACTGAGAGAGACATGAGAGTGCTGTGGTCTCCTCATCTTAACTCAGTCAGAGTCAGCAGGACAAGCCTTCCAGGAACCTCTGATTGAAGGAAGACCACAGTATTGGGTGGGGCGGGTGGGGGGAGGGCTGGGGAGCAGAATCACCCATTTACAAATGGAAACTAATGCCCACATAACGCTCACGCTTATAAATGACACCTACCAAGACCCTTGAAAATGCTTCCTCTTTTCCTTTCCTTTAGCCTTCCATAACAACACTGGCCTCTCTGGCGTTTTTCAAATACACCACGCTGACTGCAGCCTCAGAGTCTCCCTTTTTCTGGTCCCACTACCTGGAAGGCTCTTCTCTTGAGGGTCACAGGACTCTAACCCACATCTCCTTCATGTCTCTTTGTAAAGAAAACATAGATCCAAGAATGGGTTTGGGACTCGCATTAAATCCAAGCTCCAATTTAAAAACACTTAGTTCTTACATCGTGGCCCTGTTAGATACTCACCCTCAAGAAGGGAACACAATAGGTATGTGTGCTACAGAAAAGTGTGGTGAAGAAATTAGATGGTGCCCAGCTATCAGATAGAATAGTGTCTAGGGCCTTAAAACCGTCTTTTCAAACAAGCAGCCATCTAAGTGAGATGTCAACTAACTCCACATGGAAGAACACCAACATCAGTGACTGAACAATTATAAATCATATAATCTGAAACTGAAGGAGGAACTAGCATCAGAGCCCAAATTGTCAGATTCTGGTTTACAGAAGGCTATGGATGACAGTGGGATACATTTGTGAGATTTACACAGGAAATGAGCCTCCAGTGATTTCTCTCAATTCATAATACAGGGATGGGAATAAACCAAATAGAGTGCACAGGAGAGATGCCTGTAAAAGATCAAAATTGTAAACCTGACTTGAACAGTTAAAACCTTGTTAGTTGGGCCTGATCTGGTGTTCAAAATTTTCTGTGTGTTCTTTTTGTAGTAGGATTTATCTCTAATGTGTTTTGTCATTGAAAAATTGATCTCTTGAATTTTTGTTACTTTTTTCCAGTTTTTCAGCATATGAAATTCAGGAGTGACAAACCTATTGACATAATAAGTAGAATAAGGTTCCTGTGTGGGGAAATGGGGTTACAATATTGGGGGGGGGGTAAGGATGTAAAGTGCACTGATATTGAGGAGTTCAAGATGGAAAATAATGTTTTAAAACTGACTGTGGTAGTAATTGTACACTATTGCCTAATGTGTTTATATTTTGGAATGGTATGATAGCTGTATTGGCTACTAATAAAATGGTTTTGAAAAATAATAAGTAAATAAACACATCTTTGGTGAGGTCATTGAGTCCGTGCTGTTAAAATTGTAGCCCTCTTCCCAAAGGACATTTATTATCTTTCTCTGCTTTATTTCCCTTTGCAGCATAATTATGGTTATCTGATATAAAGTAAATTACCTTTACCAAGAGGAAGATTTACTTTTGGAAGACATAGGGTATGGCAAGATAATTTTAGATACTCTTAGAAATCAGAAACAAAACAAAACAAAATCCCTTAATATCCATCCCTGTTGACCTCATTATTTCTTGATGTATATCAAGTGTTTATAAGGGTTCCCATGTGTCCTAAAGATTCTTGGAAAATTCCATCAGGGTAGCAAGGGACTCTGGGATGTCCCAAGATGTTTTTCAGGGGCTTCACATGTGCTTTTCCAAATCTCCACTTTCATTCCCTTGTTGTCTCATTGTCTTTTCTGCGAGATTTCTTTCGTACACATAATTCTCCTTAGGATTAGTAGTCGAACTCTTTCCTGTAGCAACTTATTGCTTATTTTTAGCATAGAGTATCATCACCTGGCCTCCAAGTAGAAATATCTCCTGGGATGTTTTCTCAATATTCAATCGCTCTTGTGTATAAAACTCTTTCTTATACGCATATGTGTGCCTATGAAGTTGTTTCTCTAGTCTACCCAGATTAACACACCAAGTCAAGAATTTGACCTTATTATGAGAAAAAGGTACTTAAGATTTTATGCATGGTAATTTAAGATTTTATGCATGGTAATTTGGAGCATTTTTGAGTTTTTGCACTCACTTACAAAGGCAAACATAAACAACAAGACCAGGATAGATGAAGAGAGGCAAATGTATGACAGACATCAGTTGGAGATGGATTCTGGAACCCTATGGATGTCTAATAAGCTTTGAAGAAGTAAAGGGGATAGGGAGTGGTCTGCTGACCCCCCCCCCCCAAAAAAAAAGCTTTATAGAGCTTAGCCTGTTTATCATTAAACTCATTCCTTATTGGGTTGAAATGCCTCTTTACATTTTTAAAGCTGGCCTAGGGCCTAGGGTGTCCATTGCACATGATCAGAGGTTTGAGTTCCCGACCAGCAAGGGGTGGTACCCTTAGGTGGGAGGTATATCTGGATAAGCCCATACAAGCCAGGTGAATTTAATTCAGTCAACAGGGTCAACCAGTATCACGGACTACACCCCCACCAGAGAATCTGTAAAGCGATATTTCAGAGCCTGCAGCCCCTTCTGCTTTTCAGGCTGCTCCTCAAAGGCTGTGCAGCGGTCTCCTCTGGCCTCAGGCCTCCAAGTGAACATGAGAAGTGCCCGGAGGGTGCCTGTGTCAAACCTGACACTTCTTCCATCCTTTATAAAACTCATTGGGGTCACAAATCAGGCTTTGGAATGAATTCTTTCTTGTGAGATGACAAGCACCGAGGTATTTCTCATGAGAGAGACCTAACTATATGTGAACTTCCAAAGACAGGGAATACTGTCAATTTAATTTCAGCAAATAACTTAGAAATCTTGATCTTAAAGCTGTATATATTTTTTAATCTTTGGTATATGTATGTATAAATACCTTCACTTGTTCTTTAAAATCTCAAAATTTGACTCATAAGAATGTGCATGTCATAAAATCAAGGTTGAGCTATTCAGCAATGGAACATGTCCATATATGCATCATTGAATTATCATCCAGATGTAAAATTTAAAATTTTATCAACATTTTGTTTTAGAAGATCTTGTTATATTAATTAAAATAAATAGTGCACTCTTTGGAAGAATTTTCCTATTTAAAGCATATAAAGTTGTTTGATAACAGAGAAAGGAAGAACCTGAAAATGTTTCTAAAGTCAAAAGGAATTGCCAATATGGAGGCTTATTTACTCTGAAGAAAGCACATACTGTATCCTGCTGGTTACTATCTTGGCTAAAGAAGCAAGCCCTTGGGTTTTAATTCCCCCCCCCAGAAATTAAATTATTGACATTCACTGCTTGTTTTCCATATAATTAAGGATACTGTCAACTAAATCCATTTCAGCACATTCAAATCCAGTGTCGCTTTCTCTACTTCAGACTCACAGTATTCTTGAGGACAAAAGAACAAAAAGACCAAGTTCAAGGAAACAAGAGTCTAGTTTTCAAGGTCAAGAAAACCCTGAAGAAAGGCGGTCTCACAGACAAAGAAAAGAGTTCCGTCCTAAGGAGATCTTAGAGGTCTGCTGGGAGAAGAGCTCAAATCCTCACAATAGACAGACCCCCCAACCAAAGTGAGAGAAGTGAACTTCTTGAGTAACCATCGTTCACCTTCGGGATTTGACTGGAGTTTTACTGTGGAGGCCAAACATATGCAGAATTGCAAGATATTCTGGTGGCCACCATCTTCTTGCCTGAGTAAGACTCTGGTTAGATCCCATCATAGTGAAGAATGGCACTTTTTTTTGGGGGGGGGGAGGTTGTCTTAAATCTCATTTGCTTTGCTAGATATACGACCGGAATTCAGATCCTCACCAAGAGAAATACTTACTTTTGGAAGGCATGAGGTATCCAAAAAGAATTTTATTTAGAGATTCCATGAAGGAAGGACACCTTACCAATAAGCATGGCTAGGTTTGTTATTTCTTGTCCCTTGTAATGCATGTCAAGCCTTTTTTAAGGGTTCCTGTGAGGCCCAGTGGAGTAGTAGTGATGTATTGGGCTGCAATCCTCATGGTTGGTAGTTCAAAACTGACAGGTCAGCTGAAGGAAGAACAGCTCCCAGCCACTTATAAATGTATTTTCCCTTTGCTGCCCCCTTCCCAGTTTTCCAACCACCAGGGAATTCCTGTGGCCCTGTAGGGGCTGCATTCCTTGCCTCATTTAAACTTCCCCATCAGGGTAGTACTTTTATAATGCACAGTACTTTTACAGACATAATGATTAATTACTAACCCAAGGGCTTGAAAAACAGGGGATTTTTTTTGTCCATCTCTCTTACACCACCTCATGGTGTCTCACCCTCTGGCTCTATCTCTGACCAACCTACCATCTTTTCAACTAGGTTCTGCAGCCACTCGAGTTTCCACTATCTTGATCTTTTCTGCCAAGGTGAGGTTTCTGTTTCCCTGAGTCCCTGGCCTAACTCTCTTTTCCCTTTCACCTGCCCCATCTGGCTCCAGGCTCTAGCTTCCCTCTGTGGTGAATAGCCTAATTCCTTTAACCTGCTCTAGTTGGAATAAAGTTTGGTAGATACCACGCCCCCAAATAAAGCCTATTAACTGATACTCTAGTTTGGTCCCTTTCTCTAAATTTCTTTCTCCACAGGAGAAAGATTGGGCTTTCTACTCCCACAAAGAGTCACAGTCTTGGAAACCCACAGAGGGTGGAGATGGAGGGTGGATGGGTTGATTTAAGTTAGTATTGACTCATTGGCTTTGAGTTTGATTTTTTGATTCTTGGGAACTTCCATTGGAGTAGCAAGGGGTTCTGGGAAGTGGAATCCCAAAATGTAATGGGTTCTACGTACTCTATCCAAATCTCCATCTTTGACCCTCTGCCTGCTTCAAAAGCTTATTGTCTGTGCCTCTCACTAAATCTTACCCCCTTGGGGACAGACAATTTTATCCCTTTTGCTCACTGATGTGCTTCCAGTTTCTAGATGACGAGCTAGCATGTAAGTGTGGCTCTAACATAATTATCGGGTACATGAACAAGTACATACAGATCCTGGAACCATTTTTCAGCTAAAAATTTAATCCATTTTGATCATGCCAGAAATTAGTTTACTTTCAAAATCATATTTAATTAATGTTAATTAAAATATACCAGGAAAGTGCCCTAGGCTTATGTGGCAATATTTACTTATAGAATCCTAATCCCTTCTTGTTGATGGGAAAGAAGACAGGCAGCTCCATGCATTACTAGACTATTTGGGAAAATTTTTCTATTCCTGAGGTTTGGACTGAAAGCAAGATAAACATGGAACAAAAAGATAAATTGTATAAAATAAATAAGCATTAGAGACTAAAATGATTTGAAGAGTTCTCTCATCTAGCCCACTCCTTTTCTAGCTAGGCTCTAGGAGATTCTGTAAACTTGGTGGAGCAGGTGAGTTGGGGGATAATGAGCTAAATCTATGTAACCCTCAGCCAAAGTTAACTCTATCTTCAAATATTTAACACTATTTTGGTGGAGACTGGAAGTTGCTTATCAACACCTACAGAGTGACAGGCCATTACTCAGCAGGAGGAGAGAAGCACTGATTGTTCACTAGTAGGATTCTTGCATGCGCGCAAGTGTGAAAAAGCAGGCCAGGGTTCACTTCCCATATGTGACAGATAATTTTATGTCAAATGGACACTGACTAGGGGCAGAGTTCAACCTGCCAATCAGACCACAGACTGATGATACCTCCTTGGTGCGATACACCTTTTAATATAAGCGTTAGAGACAGTAGAAACTGTTCTTTCTTTTCCCTTTGCTTTCTTTGTCTTCTTGCTTGCTGGAACTTTGCTGCTGATCCCGAGACCTATTGATGCCCTGCCATGTTTCCATTAACCATGGATCCAAGCAACTCTGCAGCCACTGGCCTGTGATCTGGTTCAACACTTTGCTGGCTGGCATAAGGCTACATGAGTCTATAGAAGGATTTCTTGACTTGCGTTGGACTGGGCTGGGATGCCATCTTGATATATAGTTACTTCCTGACATAAAACTCTTTCTTATACATACTGAATTTGCTCCTCTAGACAACACCGTCTAACACACCATACAATGTACCTCATGAACACCAGCACCATCTGCTAATGGAGACTTGCATATTGCTACAATACTGATCAATACAATACAATACTTAGATATTAGCTAAGCTTTTAGATCAAGGCAGACTCAAAAGAAAGGCCTAACAAATGTGCTTCTGAAAATCAACCAGTGAAACTCCTACTGGTCCTAAAGCAATGGATGATAACAATGGGAATATTTTGTTCCTGTGTATTGATTGGGTCTCCAGCTGAGTTTCCTTGTGTTGGAGGGGATTACCATGGCAGCTGACAGCAGCAACACTCCAGCAGAGGGTTCTTGGCACAAAGCCTGGACTAAACTTTGCCTTGGTGCTAGGCAATTATACTGCTATACTCCTAGACTATGTGGTTGTTGCTCCTCTCTGTAGGAGCTTGTTGACCCATTGGATCTTGAGTACTGAGCCTCCACCCTGAGTATCTGATGGATTGCGATAAAATCTCATTAATTGAACAAACAGGAAGGGATCTGGGGTTGGCATATGTAAGTGAGGGAATCAGGAGAGAGTTGAGTAGTTGAAATTCTTCACTGAACTGACTACTCCTGGAAAAAGTGATGACAGGTCATCCTGAGTTATGACAGGTTTACATTCCATCTGCACTGTCCTAAATCAATTCTGACTTAAAGAGATAGTTGACTACCCCTTTCTTTTACATTCTCATTATTATCGCTGTGGTAGTTACTAATCTGTGTCAACTTGGGAATATTAAGAGTGAAGGGGTGGAGTCTAGTCTGTCAATCAGGTCACAGCCTGATCATGCTTTCTTGTGGGCATGGTCTTCACAGGAGGATCCTGGGAACTTTCAGTGAAGACACACTACACACTTTCTCTGCTTCACCTCCCTGTTGGGGAACCACACTCAGAGAGTTGGGGGAACCACATGGAGATCCCACATCTGCACTGAGATGCTCCCTACAGCATTGGAGCCACAAGACTTTTTCACCCATCAGCCTGTGATCTTCCTGTGTTTGGCATTATTGCATAAGCTGCGTGAGTCTGAAGAAGGATTTATGGACTATTATCAAATATACGGGGCAATATAGGACTGGCTGGGATGTTTTCTCAATATACAATTGCTCTGTGATATAAAGCTCTCTCTGGATTTGTTTCTCTACTCACCTGGCCTAACACAATTTTCTTTTACTATCTAAATAAATATTTTTATTACCTTTCATTATCTTTTGGAGCTGGTGCAAAAATAATAACATTGGCTGAGTCCTGATGGTGTAGTGGTTGGGTGCAGGACTGCAGCCCACAGGCTTGGCAGTTCAAATCCAGCAGCAGCTCTCCAGGAGCAAGGCTGGGCCTCCCACTCCCACCAGAGGGCAGTGATGCCCCCCAAATAATAACATCAACAAATTATGTGCTGCAACAATGTATTATATATATAAAACATATCTATAATGTACCATATATGTGTATATATGCATATATATGGTTCGCACACAACAAAGAGCAGAAATACCTGAGTGCAATTCATCCTATCTCCAATATACTTGAAGTTAGATACTGCTTTTGTTGGGTTTTCTGCATGTTTAAAATGCTCTGTTCATACTGCCACTATCTATTACAGGGAGAGTAAACATAACTTCTAGTATAGCTCAGGACTGGCATGGTTGTTAGCATGTTAGTATTTCATTACAGACCATGAGTAAGTGTCTCTGACTATGTATGGTTCAGAGGACTTGGCTAAACTGTTCTTGATAGGCAAGTTTCTTTTTTCAGTTTTTTTTTGGGGGGCATCACTGCCCTCTGGTGGTGGGAGTAGGAGGACCAGCCTTGCTGCTGGATTTGAACCTCCAACCCAGTGGGCTGCAGTCCCACGCACAACCACTATGCCACCGGGGCTCAGCCTTAGGCAAGTTTCAAGTTAGAATCAAGACCCAGATGTTAGGGGCATGAGAGTATTTACTGTCTCTCAAAATGTGGTACACACATGCATTTAAAATTGAATCGCAGGTTCACAATTAATTATTTTCAAATTTATAACTGCTTCATTTTCATTTCTGATTGAACTTTAGTTGGCATTTTAATGCTTTTATGTCTCTTTTGTAAATTCATAATAAAGTAAATGTTCATGAAATACATAAACATCCCCAGAAGGCCCTTGATTTTTAGAATTTTTTTTTGCTTATCTCTCAATTGCATAATTTATTACTTAGCTGCCTGAGGCCCAACCCAGAATTTGGGAATAAGCATAGCCCACCCATGAAAGTAAAAAAAGCATTTATTTCCAAGGATTTATATTAAAATTCTGTACTGTGTTTGCAGGCAGAGGCATTCATCTTTGGTTTCCACTGCTTCATAATGGGACACCTCAAAGTCACTGGCCATTATATGTCATAAAACAACATTGTATTTGCTCCTGATATTGTGGATTCACAAGTGAGGGTGTCCTGAGCTGGGTAGACCTCCATCTGGGTTGTGTCATTGACTTTAGTCATCTGGTGGCCTATAGTATCCACATTTACATATCTGATATTGGAACTTGCTACTGGTTAGCCCTCTCTCCCAACATTATTTCTCATCCTCCAAGAAGATAATCCAATCTTCTCCAGATGGTGTTCCTGGAGAATTGAAAGAGCAAGGGTGGACATTTAACAGTTTCCCAACACCTAACCTCCAAATATGCACAATGTCATTTTGGCACTTGTGTCATACTAGTCCAGGTGAACTATCTGATCAAGCCCAGAAAAAAGACTGCTCATGACTGTTTAGGGTATAGAGAAGACCTACAGTGGCAACATCAAAACACATCATAACTTCAATCAGAAACTTTGCACCAATGTTTGAAACAAAATTCTAATAAGATATATATTTAAATTCAACTCACATCTGATTTTATTCTAACATAGCAAATCAGGATTATCAGAAGGCATTGTTTATTAGAAGGAAAAAGTTGTATAGTGAGGCTAACAACAGTAGCCAGTTAAAAGTTTCAGAACAAAGAAAAAGGTGGTGAGGCAACTATGAAAACCTAAGTTGACATGTCAAGAATCCTAAAAACTGGTCATCTTTTAGAGTATATAAGTAAAAACATCACAATTACCCTATATTATTCTTATAAAAACAGGATATAAAATGGTAACCCTCTTGATGAGCTTTGACAATCAAAATGCATAGGAAAGCAGAGCAGAAGAGCAAACATTTTAAGATGATTTTCATGATGTTATTTATAAGCATATTGGTGTGTTAAATGGCAAGCTTTATAGCCATACAAAACCTAATTCCTAAATTACGTGTCCCAAATGATCTGCAATAAAGCCCTTGAGAACACAAATTTCAATACAACACCCAGACTTATGCACATACAAGGGTAAATAAAATAGTATTGCTGCTAAGGTTCCATTTCACACATTGATGGGTTTTTCCACACAGAACTTGTTTAAACATATCACTATGATCAGGCTGCAGATGAATTCTCTCAGATGAACTTTCTTCATCTCATTAGTATGCCTTTTAAAAGAAATCTAATCAAAACAGTGGCATTTAGAGGGACCTTTCAGGTTAGTTACATTTAAAGCAAAAGAAAATCAGATCAGGAATTTATGACAAATGTGTTTTGTGTGAATTTGATAGACTTTCTCAATACACCAGAATAAATAAGACAAGGTTTATATGTGACGATGTTTTAAGAAAATAGAAAACTGAATGGGGGTGAGAGGAAGCCAGGAAAGTTGTGCTAAGAAATTTCCCCCATTGATCATGATACTACTTCAGCTTATCTTTTTAAGGTAGCAAAGGATGTCTTATGAAAATTTTTGTTGGGAAATATTATCCTAATCATCCTACACCCGTAGCTCACACCTTCACCTATCTCCTGCCAAGACGTGTGGTTTCAAACTATGAACCTTGAAGTTAGTGGTGAGCAAGCTGATGCTGACTCACAGCGGCCCTACAGGTCAGAGGAGAACTGGCCTGTAGATTTCTGAGACTCTGTTCATAGTACAAGAAAGTCCTGTCTTTCACCTGCTGAGAGTCTGGTGACTTTGAAATGCTATCCCTGCCGTTAGCAGCCCCATGCATAACCACTAAAAGGCACTAAAGCACAAAGTTAATATTACAAATACATCATGGAGCTAAATAATGCTGGTAGTGGACAAGAAACTTTAGTAACAAATAAACAAAATTCCCAAATGGTCTCATGTCTAAACTATATGCAATTTATGCAGGAATCTGCTTGAACATGGTTTCTTAAGGCAGTTAAATCAAAGAATGACCAAGTTATAATTTGATTTAATAGAACATACAAAACCCTACTAATTAACTACATAAAATGAGCACGATTAACTACAGTACAGTTATTATACAGAAAGGCATAACGTGATGAGGCCAAAACCCACAGAGGGAAAATGAGTAGCATTTACTTGTAATACTGGAAAATTAACTGTGCCAACTTCATGGAAATGTAAAAACTTTAACAGACCTTAGAAGGACCTCTTACAATTGTGCTAAAGAAATTCAAATTCAAATAAGAAAATGCTTTTTTCTATTAAGTATCTAATATACTAATATGACAGTTTACCCTAAATCAACAAATCTCAACCTGTGGGTCGTGATCCTTTGAGAGTCAACCCTTTCAATAGAGTCCCCAAACACCACTGAAAAACACATATTTCTGATGGTCTTAGGAACTGAGACACTGCTCCTCTATCCGTCTCCAGGTGGATCCACCCACATGCAGATATGCCAACATATGAGTACCCAGCTTGATGACATCAGCATGCCCACCCCATCACGTACACCTCATACAAATATGGCACATGTGACAGGACTGGCACCATATGTACTTATACAGACCAGTCACACGTGTGGAAAGCAGCTACGGTATAGAAAGCAGCTGCTGGGATGAAAGTAGGTACTCTATTAAAAACACTTACTGGCCTACTGTGTTGCAAGCAGCACTACTGAAGGTAAAATGACACCTCATGAATTATAATTACTGGGTAAATGTAAGATCATGTACTATAAAATCACCAACTACTACAAAAATACACATATACCTATACCATGGGCACTCAATCTGCATGCTAATTGGTCTTTTTTATATTCAGCTGAGGTTGATATGAATACTGCTCCCTTGTGATAGCAATAGATGTGTAAAAATAACACAGAATGGTAAATCATAGGAAACTTTAATGAAGTGGACTGTCTGAACTATGCCATGCCTCATCTTTTGTATTGTTAAAGCTATCATTGTTGTATATTATTTTCATTAGCAAACCATCCTATGACAATGCATTATATAAAAAAGAACATTAAGAAAATAAAATATAGAGGAAAACTACAGAACACTATTACAAGAAACAGAGTCACCTCAACAAATGGAAAAATATTCCATGCTCATGGATTGGAAGACTCAATATAGTAAAGATGCCAGTTCTTCCCAAAGCACTATATAAATTTAATGCAATCCTGATACAATTACCCTCATCTTTCTTCAAGGAAATGGAAAAAATGGTTACCAATTTCATATGGAGAAGGAAGAAGCCCAGAATTAACATAAAACTCCTCAAGAAGAACATAGAGGGAGGGCTTGCTTTATCTGACTTTCACACATATTGTACAGCCACAGTGGTCAAAACCACATGGTATTGGTGTAATGATAGATACTCAGACCAATGAAAAAGAACTGAAAACCAGAAATAAAACCAGCATACAGACAACTGATCTCTGATAAGGGCCCCCAAAATGTCAAATGGGAAACAGGTGCCCTCTTCAACAAGTGGTGCTGGGGAAAAAATGGATATCTACCTGCAGAAAAGTGAAGCAAGACCTTTACTTCACTCTATGCACAAGAATAAACTCAAGGCTGATGACAGACCTCGAGGTAAAGCCCCAAAATATTAGGGCCATCAATGAGGGATCTGGGACCAATCTGAGATGTTTGGTGGAGGAAATAGTTAAGCTGTCAGAAATAGGGAAGGATACAAATATAGAGGAGTCACAAATTGACAAGTAGGATATACTGACGATAAAACACCTGTGTACTTCAAAAGAACTCATCAAGATAGTAATAAGAAGGCTCAAGGACTGGGAAAATATCTTCAGCAATGACACATCAGACAAAGGCCTTATTACTAAAATTTACAATATTCTGCAAGCTTCCAAAAAGAGAGAAAAAAAGACTAATTGCCCACAGAGGGGGTAAGTAAAGGACCTGAACAGAAGTTTCACAAGGGCAGAAATCCAAATGGTTAATAAACATATGATAAAATGTTCCCAATTATTAGCCATAAGAGAAATGTAAATCAAAACAACGAGATAACATCTAATACCCTCAAAGATAGACCAATTGAAAAATCAAAAAGCAACAAGTATTGGAGGGGGTTGTGGGAAGATAGGAATTCTCATTCACTGCTGGTGGACCTGTAGGTACATACAGTCACTATGGAAATTGATTTGGCAATATCTAAAACAGATGGAAATTGAGCTACCATATGACCCAGCAATCCCCCTTCTGATTATGTACCCAGAAGAGGCAAGAAACAAACCACAGCCAGACATTTGTGCTGTAACAATCATGGTACAGTTCACAAAAGGAGTTGGAAACAACCCAGTTTCCATCAACAGACGAATGGATTAAAAAACTGTAGTACATGCATACAATGGAGTATTATGCATTGCTAAAAAGCACGAAGCACATCGCCGCATGGGTAGAACTGCAGGAAATTATGCTAAAAGAAATAGCCAAGCAAAAAAGGACAAGCATAACATAAATATGCTGAGGTAAGCTTTTTAAAAAATGCAAAAGGGCTGGGCTGAGCCCCGGTAGCATAGTAGTTGTGCGCGGCACTGCGGCCCACTGGGATGGATGTTCAATTCCAGCTCCACAGGGGCAAAGGCTGGGCCTCCTACTCCCACCACCAGGGCAGTGATGCCCTAAAAAAATGCAAAAGGGCACAGGGAAAAAGCTACTGTATACAAACATTACTGAAGTCCAGGTAGTAATGCAGGGGCCAGACCAAATCCAGGGATGTGTATGGAAACCAACTAAAAAGGAGGGAGAAAAAAAAAAGAAATTGGTAGTGGGGGGAACCTGAAACTAACCCAGGAAAGGGGAGGGTATTTTTTTATATCTCTACAGGGAAAGAGGAACCAAACTTCAACCCAGTGCTCCAAGATGTGAATGCAACATACGCACATGAAGCAAGGAACCAGTGGAGAAGTCTGAGGGGCTGGCCCCAACCCCAACTACATGGAGAGTCACCCCTCCCCTCAGAAGACTTCAGAGGACAGAACTGAAGCTAGAGATCAGGGATTGGGACATGTCTGATCAGAGCATATAGGAGCAAATGAAGGGGGATGAGGAGAGAGTGAAGCATGCCCTGGCCTACCAAGCCTTGAAGTTGATATCCCTGCTCAGAGCAGTCAATACACAGCGAGGACCATATGGCTCGTCCCACTACAAGATATGACACCCCTTACTGATGAATAACCCTACAGAGGACAACACTAGGGACACAGTCTGGAAATTGTGCCTGATCTGACCCAACCTCACCGAGGCAAAACACCAAGAGTGGCAACATAACAGCAAGGGGAGCAAAGCAAGGAAGTTCCAGGGGAATACCAAAAATAGACTTTGGGGCCAGGACATGGAACCCCATCACACTCAACTGGAAAACACTCCTAAAGGTCAACAAACAGACCTTGAACTATTTACAGGATTTTCTTTTTTTGTCATTGGTTTTTTGTTGCTGTTGTTTTCTTTTCTTTTGTTGCTTTGCTTTGCTCTGTCTTATTCTTGTGCATATTATTATCTATGAAGGTCTACTTCGATAAGAGGAATAAACAATCTGGAAGAGAAACAATGGGACCAACGATTCTGGACACAGATGGGAGAAGGAGAGGTGGGGGGAAGGAAGTGGTGTTAACAAACCCAGGAACAAGGGAACAAGTGATCCAAAATTGGTGATGAGGAGGGTATAAGGGGTCTGGTAGGACTTGATCAAGGGCAATGTAATTACTTAGAGGAATTACTGAAACCCAAATGAAGGCTGAGCATGGTAGTGGGACAAGAAGAAAGTTAAAGGAAATAGAGAAAAGACCTAGGAGACAAAGGGCATTTATAGAGGTACAAGTACAGCATGCACATATGTAAATATATCTATATGTGATTATAGGGAAATAGATCTATGTGCATATATTTAGAGGTTTAGTATTAGGGTAGCAGACGGATATCAGACCTCCACTCAAGTACCCCCTCAATGCAAGAAAACTTTAACCTGGCTGGCATTCCATGCGGCTCACCTTCCTGACATGATCACCAAAGGCAAAGCAGGTGCATAAGCAAATGTGGTGAAGAAAGCTGATGGTGCCTGGCTATCAAAAGTTATAGCATCTCGGGTCTTAAAAGTTTGAAGGTAAGCAAGCGACCATCTAGCTCAGAAGCAACAAAGCACACATGCAAGAAGCACACACCAGCCTGTGTGATCACAAGATGTCAATAGGATCAGACATCAAAGAACAAAAAATCACATCCGTGTGAATGACAGGGTGTGCAGTGGCGACCCAAAGTCCATCTGTAGGCAACTGGAAATCACCTTACATAAGGATTGCAGGGAGGAGAGGAGCCAGTCAGTGTGTAGTGTAGCAATGATGCAACAAACTTTGCTCTAGTTCTTAAGTGTTCATGCCCCCCACTATAATGATCCTAATTCTAACTTACAAATCTGGTTAGACCAGAGGATGTACACTGGTCCAGATAGAAACTGGAAATTCGGGACAGGGGAATTCGGGACAGATGAACCCTTCTAGACCAGTAGTGAGAGTGGCAACACTAGGAGGGTGGAGGGAAGGTGTGGTAGAAAGGGGGAACTGATTACAAGGATCTACATATAATCCCCTCACTGGGGGACAAACAACAGAAAAGTGAGTGAAGGGAAACACCAGACAGTGTAAAACATGACAAAATAATAATAATTTATAAATTAGCAAGTGTTTATGGGATGGGGGAGGGAGGAGAAAAATGAGGAGCTGATACTAGGGCTTAAATAGAAAGAAAGTGTTTTGAGAATGATGATGGCAACAAATGTACAAATGTGCTTGCCACAATGGATGGATGGGGACGGATGGATTCTGATAAGAGTTGTACAAGCCCCTAATAAAAAGATTTTTTAAAAAATAAAGAAAAGAAAATATACTAAGGATTTTTTTCATTTTAAAATCGTATTTATTTATTTAAATAAATTTTATTGGGGGCTCTTACAGCTACTACAACATTCAGTACATCATTTGTATCAAGCACATTTGCACACATGTTGCCACATACATTTCCAAACATTTTCCACTTGAGCCCTTGGTACAAGGTCCTCTTTAAAAAATAAATAAATAAAAATAAAAAACCCTCCCCTTTCCCCTCCCCCCCTTTTTTAATGAATCATTTTATTTGGGGGCCCATACAACTCCCATCACAATCCCTAACAACATCAGTTGTATGCAGGCCACTTTTACACACCCATTGCCATCAACACTCTTAAAACATTCTCCCTCCCTCCAGGCCCCCATTATCAGCTCCCTATATTACCCTTCCTCCCCCCCTTCCCCTTGAACCCTTAGTAATTTACAAATTATTTTCTCATCCTGTACACTGTACAATGTGTTCCAACACTCACTTTCCTGTTGTCCGTGCCCCAGAGAGGAGGCTACGTGTATATCTCTGAAGTTGGTTCTCCCTTTCTATTCCTCCATCCCTCCACCCTCCTCGTAGTACCACTCCTATTACTAGTCTTGATGGATCATCTATCCTAAGTTTCCCATGTTCCCAATTTCACTGTACATCTCCTGGTCTAGCTGGATTTATGTGGTAGAATTGGGGTCATGATAGTGGATGGGAGACAGCATGGGAACTAAAGGAAGGTTGCATATTTCATAGCTCCTACCCTGTATCTTAATTGGCTCATCTCCTCCTTGTAACCCCTCTGCAAAAGGATGTCACCACCTATTGATGGGCTTTGGGTCCCCAATCTGTACTCCCCCTCATTAATAATAATATAATTTTTGCTCATTAATGCCTGACATTGGATCCCTTCACCACCTCATGATCACACAGGCTGGTGTGCTTCTTCCGTGTGGGCTTTATTGCTTCTGAGCTGAATGGCCGCTTGTGTACTCAAGCCTTTAAGTCCCCAGATGCTAAATCTTTTGGTAGCTGGGCACTATCAGCTTTCTTCACCACATTTGCTTATGCACACATTTGTCCTCAAGGATCATATCAGTAAAGTGAGCATGCAATGTTGTGCTTTTTAGTTCTTGAAGCCTGATATCTCATCCCTTTGATACCTCATGATTCCACAAGCTAGTGTGCTTCTTCCATGTGGGCTTTGTTGCTTCTCAGCTAGATGGCTGCTTGTTTACTTTCAAGCCTTTAAGTCCCCAGATGCTCCATCTTTTGATAGCAGGGCACCATCAGCCTTCTTCATCACCTTTGCTTATGCACACATTTGTCTTCAGTGATCATGTCGGAAAAGTGAGCATCTTGGAATGCCAATTTAATAGAACAAAGTTTTCTTGAACCGAGGAGATACTTGAGTGGAGGTCCAATGCCCATCTGTTGTCCTACTACTAACCCTGTAAGTATACACATTAATCTCTTTCCCCATCCTCACTTATAAATATATGCCCCTATGTACATACCTGTATTTGAACCTCTATAAATGTTCATTATCCCCCAGTTCCTTCCTCTATTTCCGTTTGCTTCCCTCTTGTCCAACTATCATGCTCACTCTCCATTTGGGTTTCAGTGTGTTTTCTCTGTTACATTAGTCTTAACCAATCCCTATTGGCCTTCTCTCACCCACCTTGTCCCTGCATTTGTATCAATTGTTATTCCCTTTTTCCTGGGCTGGTCGACATCACCATCTTTCCCCCAGCTCCCCCTGTTCAATGTCCCCTATCCTGGAGCCATCAGTCCTGTCATTTTCACCTCCAACCTCTTTGTCCAGTCTATCTGGTCTAGATAGACATGTCCAAGACAGGTCTCCTAAAATGGAGCAACTTAAGCAAATAAAACAGAAATCAGAGAGGCCAATATATATATATGAGAAAATGCTCCCGATCATTAGCCATAAGAGAAATGCAAATCAAAACAACAATGAGATACCACCTAACACCCTCAAGGATAGCCCAATTCAAAAAGTCAGAAAGTAACAAGTGCTGGAGAGGCTGTGGGGAGATAGGGTCACTTATCCACTGCTGGTGGACCTGCAGGTATGTACAGCCACTATGGAGATCAATTTGGAGATATCTAAAACAGATGGAAATTGAACTACCATATGGCCCAGCAATCCCCCTGAAGAGACAAGCAACAATCCATGACCAGAGATCTGTGCTCCAATGTTCATCGCAACACAGTTCACAATTGCAAGGAGTTGGAAGCAGTCCATATTCCCATTAACTGATGAATGGATTTAAAAACTGTGGTACATACATACAATGGAATACTATGCATCGCTGAAAAGCAGTGATGAACGTATGAAGCACATCACCGCATGGGAAGAACTGGAGGAAATTATGCTAAATGAAGTTAGCCAAGTGCAAAAGGACATGTACAATATGAATCCACTGAGGTAAGCATATTAATAATTTTAAAATTGGAAAGGGGCATCAGGAAAAACTACTCTATAGAGAAAATCCTGGGAGACGGCCCAGGTAATATGGCAGGGGCCAGATCAAATCTAAAGCTATATATGGTAGCCATCAAGGGGGGAGGGGAGACAGATGGCGATGTGTAGAAAGGGAAGGGGGCACTAAACCATTAAAGGGGAGCGTTTATATCTCCACAGGGAAAGAGGGACCAAACTTAAACCCGGAGACCCAGCATGTAAATGCAGCATGACAGCATGGAGTGGAGAACCAGTGGAGGGACCTGAGAACACAACCCCAACCCCAACTATAGGGGTAGCCACCTCTCTACCAGAGGAAGTTGCCTTGGAGGCCAGCACTGAAGCTGAAGCTTGGGGAGTGAGATAAGCCTGACCCGAGCACATGAGAACAAACGAAAGGGGAGGAAGAGAGAATGACATGCATCCTGGCCCACCGAGCCTTCAGGACAATAATCTCACTCAGAACAGCTACTCCACAAAGAAGACTGCACGGCCAGCCCCATTATGAAATATGGCTACCCTCGCAGACCCAAGGCCTCTCAGGGCCATGAAGAAGAAGCGGGGTCACGATTATACCCTGTCGGACACAACCACACCAATGCAAAGCACTAAGAGTGTGCCGCAGAGCGTAGAGTCACAGATGGAGTGACAAGGATACACTTTGGGGCCAGGGTATTGGCACCCCATCGGAATGAACCGGGGGTCGCTCTAGGAGGTCAACTACAGACCTTGAACTTTATACAGGTTCCTATATTGCTATTATTTTTATTATTCTGTTACATATTGTATAGTACATTGAGGGGGTTTCTTGCTGTTGCTATCATTGTTTTACTTGCTTAACTTGCTCCATTTTAGTAAGGATTTTTTATACTGTGATTTTACTTCAATAATTACAGCAGAAATTGAGAAACTGCAATGTGTTATTTGTTGTGAAGTTCTATCAGCCAAATCTATGAAACCGAACAGACTAAAATGCCATTTTGAAAGCAAGCATCCATGCTTTGCCAGCAAGGATATCAACTATTTCAGAAGCAAAGCTGATGGATTCAAGCAAACTTGACACTGGTGACAAGTACCACAAACAAAATATTGCAACCATTGAAGCTTCCTATTTGGTGGCACCAGATTAACCATAGGTATGAAACCTCACACCATTGCTGAGGGGTTACTGTTGCTACTGGCCAAAGACATTGTTTGAGTTGTGATCGGAGATGATTTTTTTATGAAATTGGGTACGATTTCCTTATCTAAAGGCACTACCCATAAAAGAATAAATGACATGTCATCTGCTGATATTCTTGATCAAGTCATCCAGGAAGTTAAGTCTGCTCCACTTCCAAGATTTAGCACCCAGCTTGATGAATTTACAGACATTGCAAACTATTCACTGTTTACTGGTTTACCTGAGGTATATTAAGGAGGACTACTTTAAAGATGAGTTTCTTTTTTTCAAACCTCTTGAAATGACAATTACTGCACACGATGTATTTGATACAGTTAGTTCATTTCTGAAAGAGCCTAATTTCTTTTGTGAACGGTTGTGGTGTTTGCACAGATGGTGCTCCAGCTATGCTAGGATTTTGATCTGGATTTCAACATTTGGTATTGAATGAGTCACCAAAAGTCATTAGAACTCACTGTATGATTCATTAGCAAATATTAGCAAAAGGTACAAGATGTAATGAAAAGCATACTAAGTTCTGTCAATTTTATAAAGGTGAGCACTTTAAACAGTTGACTGTTTTAGCAACTGTGCAATAAGTTGAATGCGTCGAATAAAGGCTTAGCTATTTCACACTGAAGTGAGATGGTTGTCAAGAGGAAACATTCTAAAATGTGTTTTTTGGCTTCATGATGAACTCAAAATAATTTTAAATCTGAAAGCAAGACCACAGTTCAAAGCACTTTTCAGTGGTAAAAGTGAACTGCAGAAAATAGCTAACTTGGTTGACTTCTTTGACATCTTGAATGAGTTAACTTCATCACTACAAGGACCAAATGCAACATGCCTAGATTTATCTGAAAACATCCAATCATTCAAAATGAAACTTCAGCTTTTGAGGCGGGAACAGATGAAAATAAAATTTACATGTTGCCTACATTATGTTCTTTCTTAGAGGAACATGACATTGAACCAGACAAAAGGATTATGATGGTAATTTCTGTGAAAGAGCACTTGCTCATACTTGCAGATGAAATTTCATCATAAGTTTCAAATCTACCTGATACCCTATTTGCATTTGCCAGAAGCCTATTCACAGTCAAAGTTGAAGATGTTCCTGAGACAACACAAGAGTTCATTGAACTTATTAACAGCAATGCAGCAAGAATTGATGTGTCTACAAGGCCAGTTAAAAATTCTGGATCAAATGCTTGCAGTCATACCCTGTTCTGTCTGAGACTGTGTTACATCTTCTTCTTTCACGTCCAACAACATATCTTTGTGAAACAGGGTTTTCCAGCTTGTTGGTTATCAAGTCTAGGTACAGAAGTAGACTTATAGGAGATAATCTTCGTTGTGCTCTTGTAAAAACTGTGACAGTGTAGTTTGCTGTTACCCATTCTACACCATGCTTCAAGACAAAATTTCATTTATTTGTAATTAGAAATAAATATTTCACTATGTATAATTATATATTGTTTTGTGATTAATCAATATGCTTTAATTATGTTCAATTTGTAACAATGAAGATACATCCTGCATATCAGATATTTTTAACATTATGAATCAGAATAGTAGCAAAATTACAGTTATGAAGTAGCAAAGTAAATAATTTTATGGTTGGGTGATCATCACAACATGAGTATCTGCATTAAAGGGCCATGGCATTAGGAAGGTTGAGAATCACTGTCCTGAATGAAGCCACTTTTATTCTGACATTTGGAATTCCAAAGCCCAACAACTAGTTTCCCAGTCAAAAATCCCACTCAAGAAAAAAAGAATAAGAAAAAGAAAAAAAATCCCACGCAAAAGATACCTCATTGAAAGAAGTGAAAATTAGCAAGCTATGGAAACTGTCCACATGTCTTTTCTCTAATATGAATAATCAAATCAATAGCCACCAGGCAAATGAGGAGAGACAGGACCATAAAAGAATAAGCCCCCAAATAAATAAAGACAAAAATTGCCTCCCTAAAAAAAAGAGATTGTTTGATATGTATCTATGGCATGACAGGGTGAGGAAATCTGAGACTTGGCACAGTGCTCTTCTAAACATAAGCTTCAGCTCTATTCCTGTGGATCTGCTGACCCTTGTTCCCCATTGAAGTGCCTGGAGGCACCTCATTCCCAAACAAGGCTCCAGAATAAAGGCCCTTTGCTGTCTTTATGGGCCAGGAAGCTTGCCACTCTGCTTCAGGCTTTGGCTCTAGTTTCTGCTGTTACTATTCATCTGCCATGTCTCTGGGTTCACAGCTTTCAGTCCCTGGATCTTAGAGGTTCCATGCATAAGAATCTTGGGGTCCAGTAGGATGCACTCTACTCCTGTGTCTTCTTTCCTGATAGCAGTGAAACCCATCCTTTCTGCATCAGATATGACTCATTTTATACTCATCACAATAGCAAAATGTACTAATTCTTTTTTTAATAAAAATCATTTTATTGGGGGCTCATACATCGTTTTTCACAATACATAGATAAACATACTGTGCCAAGCACCTTCCCATGTCTGCTGCTGTTAACATTTTCCAAACATCCATCTTTCCCCTTGAGCCCTTGATATCGGCTTTTCCATCCCTTCCCCTCTTCCCCTCCCCACCAACCCTCAATACTCTATAAATTATTGTTCTGTCACGTCCTATACTGTCTGACCTCTCCCCCAACGCAGTCCCCTGATGCCTGTCCTTCAAACACAAAGGCGCTTATGTGTATATCCTTGCAATTGGTTCAGTCTCTCCACCCCACCTTCTCTTCACCCATCCAGCAGCTTCAATCTCACCACTGGCCTGAAGGGGCTCATCCATCCTGGTTTCCCCATGTCTCCAGCTCCCCTCTCCACCAGTGTACCATCTCCAGTCCATCTGGATTTGTAAGGTAGAGTTGGGACCATGAGAGTTGTGGGGAGGAAGGCTTCAGAAACTAGAGGAAACTTGTATGCATCATCACTGCCCGGCTGCACCCTGACTGATCTGCCTCCTCCCTATGACTACCCAGTGGGCCTTAGGTCCCCACCCTGCTCTCCCCCTCATTCATCATGATGTGATTCTTGTTCTTTGATGCTCAATACCTGCTCCCTTCAGCCCCTCTTGATCACATAGGCTGGTGTGCTTCTTCCGAAAATGTACTAATTCTTAAGTTAGAGTTCTATATATTTACAATCACAATTAACCCTGTTAACAGTCATTCACACTTGAATCATATAATCCTATCAGCATCATGTATTTCCCACTGTAACCTACCCCAAAACATCAGGAAACAAGGAAACACATGCATTCTGCCTGGTCCCAACATGTCATTTGATGGGAGTTACAAAGGCTATGACGCCAAGAGCCACAGCAAGTAATTTACTGAATCACCTCTGATAGCCTGGCATCATCTAGTTTCTTTAACACACTGTGCTATGGCTCCCACATCTTCAGGGATCTTCACGATGTGGAGCATCAAGCAGGACCATGTCAAAAGAATGAACTGTTCGTAGATTGGGACTAGAATGAAGTGCAAGCCCCAAATCCATTCACGCATCTACGGTTTCCATGTCTCTGGTCCACCCTAGATCCATGACTGTCATTTTACATCAAAGAATATCATCGACCCACCTCCTAGAGCATCTCTCCCACTTCCATCAAGTCAGTGCTGACGCACAGCAACCACACAGGCAGGGAGAGCTGCCCCTGTGCGTCTCCGGTCCTGACGATCTCCACAGACGTAGAAAGCAGAGTCTTAGCCTCGTGCAGTGCTGGGTGGTGTTTTTGGATTGCTGACCTTGGGTTTAGCAACCTAGTATGTAATCACGGAGTATTGATGGCACCATTAATATAGCCAGAGTTACAGAGTTTTTTTCTACTCACACGAGTTTAGGCCAACTATGAACTGCAATTCATGAATTGTTGACTATCACCGACCCTCATTATATGTGTAGATAGTGTCCAGGCACTTAAGTGTTTAACTGATGCAAGTCAACAATTCATTCTTTCTTGTCTTTTATTTATTTTTTTTCAATTATTTTATTGGGGGCTCTAACAGCTCTTATAATATTCAATACATCATTTGTATCAAGCATATTTGTACACATATTGCCATATTCATTTCGAAATATTTTCCACTTGAGCCCTTGGTATAAGCTCCTCCTCCCCCCTCCCCCCCTTTTTTTAATGAATCATTTAACTGGGGACTCATACAACTCCCTTCACGATACACACATACATCAGTTGTCGGCAGGCCACATTTACACACTTGTTGCCATCGTCACTCTCAAAGCACTTAGGCCCCCAGTGCCAGCTTTCCATATTTCCCTTCTCTCCTCTCTCCCCCTCCACATGAACCCTTAATAACTTACAAATTCTTATTTTTATATTGTACACTGTCCAATGTGTCTCTTCACTCACGTCTCTGTTGTCCATGCCCCAAAGAGGAGACTACATGTAGATCCCTGAAATTGGTTCCCCCTTTCTATTCCACCATCCCTCACCCTCCTAGTATCACCACTCCTACCAATAGTCCTGAGGGATCATCTATCTTAAATTCCCCATGTTTCCAATGACAGTGTACATCTCCTGGTCAAGCTGGATTTGTGTGGCAGAATTAGAATCATGATAGTGGGTGGGAGGAAGCATTTGAGAACTAGAAGAAGGTTGCATATTTCATTGTTACTACACTGTACCTTAACTGGCTCATCTGCTCCCAGCAACCCCTCTGTAAGAGGATATCACTTCACCTATTGATGGGATTTGGGTCCCCAATCTATACTGCCCCTCATAAAGAATTGATATAATTTTAGTTCTTTGATGCCTGACACCAGATCCCTTCAACACCTTGTGGTCACACAGGCTGACGTGCTTCTTCCATGTGGCTTTGTTGCTTCTGAGCTGGATGGCTGCTTGTTTACTCAAGCCTTTAAGACCCCTGACGCTATATCTTTTGGTAGCTGGGCACCATCAGCTTTCTTCACCACATTTATTTCTTCATCAATAGCTTATTAGTCCATCTTTCATAGTGTACAATGCAGTCTATTCATTGCTGAAATGTTCAAGAACTTCAGGTGGTATTTACTCATTGGCTTTGTGAACTTGTATCATTTTCTTCAGCCTCAATTTGAACTGCTACATGAAGATTTGAAGGTCTGTTGACAGTCAGCATCTGGCTTAGTTTTAGCTGCTGCCATGGAGCTTTCCCATCGATACAGTCACCTTTATTTTCTGTGAGTTCCACCTGGAGGAGTCCATGGATACAGTCACCTTTATTTTCTGTGAGTTCCACCTGGAGGAGTCCATGGATACACTCACCTTTATTTTCTGTGAGTTCCACCTGGAGGAGTCCATGGATAGTGTCACTGTTCCTGTTGTTGAAAGAAGGCATTTACTCTGACCAAGTCTTTGCTCTTGCAAAATTCTACCGTGCAATCTCTAGCTTTGTTTCTATCACCAAAGCCATATATTTCAACTACTGTTTCATCCTCTTTGTTTCCAACTTTGTCTTCCATTCACCAATAATTATCAATACATCTTGATTACATGTTTGATCAATTTCAGACTGAAGATTTTGGTATAAGTCTTCAATTTCTTCATTACTATCTTGTGTGCTTGAAGTATCAATTTGATTAGATTTCCTTGAATACAGATCGATAGAACCCTATCACAGACAGCACCATCCTTCAAGACAGACCTAGAAATGTCCTTTTTGATAGTGGATGCAATACCATTCCTTGTGATTGTGTCATTCCCAGCACAATAAATTATATAATTTTATGAATCAAAATTACCAAGATCAGTCAATTTCAGCTCACTGACATACAGGATATCAATTTTTATGAGTTCCATTCCATTTAGATAACTTCTAATTTTCCTACATTCCAACTTCTGATTATTAATTGATATTTGAAACTGTCTCTTCTCGTTTTGAGTTGTGTCCCATCAGCATATTAAGATGCCACAGACTTTACTCCCTTCACCTCACCATGGTTGACTCTATTGTGAGAAGGCAGCCTCTCCTCAGTCATGTTCCAAGTGCCTTTCAGCCTTCCAGAGGGGCCAATCTTCTGGCACTAGTCTCTAAAAATGTTCTGCTTCCATTCATTAGGCTTTCTGTATTTGACAATGTTTTGATTCTTCTGTGCATAAACCTCTTGCAGTTACTTCCTGTGAATAATAGCTTATTCTTCTTCATAGACTGTTCTCAGTCTGGACATACAGCTGAAACCTGTTTCTGTTGGGTGAACCTGTTGGCATCTGAAATATCGATGGCATAGTTTCCAGCATCACAGCAACATACAAGCTACTATAATATGACCAACTGACAGAGAAGTGGGGGCATAATTATCTATTAACTATAAATTAATTATATAATTATTAAGGTGAAAGTACGTACAGCAACCTTATCTCTATACTCAGATAAATAAATGGTTCACTTATAAAAGTGTGGTAGTTACATAACCTGTTGTCGATTTGAGATTTAAGAATGGAGGGGTGGAGTTTAGCCTGTCAGTCAGGTCTCACCTTAATGACCTCATTTAGAGGCACTAAGGAGATCGATAGCTTGTTGGAGGTGGACACATGCTCAGGCCTTACTGGACATTACTAATGAGGAGCCTGATGGAGCTGTGCTGATGCAACCAGAACCTCAGAACTGGAGAAGCCATGTGGAGACCTACGCCAGCACTGAGATGCTTCTACTGCCACTGGAATTTGGCATCATCGTATGTGTTACATGAATCTGAAGAGGAATTGACAGACTGGTACAGGGCATATAGGCTAATATGCAACGTATGGACTTGATCTGGACCAGGCTGGAATGTTTTCTTAATAGTCCAATTACTCTTTAAAGCTCTTTCCAATACACATGAGTGTCTATAACTCTCTCTAGCTCACTCAAATTAACACAAAAATATGCAATTTTGCCATCAACAAAAGAGTTGAAATCAGAATTTATTAAAAGCTTTGAAAATTTATAGCTTTATTAAAATTTAAAGCTTTATTAAAGCTTTGAAAATTAGGGCTGAGCCTTGGTGGTGTAAGTGGTTGAATGTGGGACTGCGTCCTGCGGGCTTGGCGGTTCAAATCCAGTGGCGGTTCTCAGGAGCAGCACTAGGTAGCGCCCATGACCACCAGAGGCAGTGATGCTCCCACCAAAAAAAGAAAATTTATAGGAAAAACATATTAAATAAGAAAAAACAACAAGAAAATACAGAAATGGGGAGCTAGAGGTGGCCTTTGAATATATTAATAACTCAGAAAATCAAAAGTGAAAAATAATAATGAAATGTAATTTTGCTCTTATCAAACTGACCGAAATCTAATAATAACAAGTGTCAATTTGTGAAAGAGCAAGAATGATCTTATGGCTGGCTTGAGCACCTGGCCCAACCATCTGGTAATATAATGAAAAGCTAAATTCCCTCCCACAAGACAGCTTACCACCCTCTGCTAAAAAACTCACAAAAAGACAAGGCAAGAAATGCATTTGTAACTTACTGGATAACAAGGCCCAACAGTGAGCAATCCAAATGTCCATTAACAGAAGACATTAAATGTTTTATATTCACAGAATTCTATACTATATAATAGTTGTAACACATTAATTTGAGTTTATGCTGCAAGTTCATACCTATAGAACTTAATTTTCACTGTGAAACAAAGCATGTTTCACAATGAGGTGTACAGGATGGTGTTTATACAAATATGACAATTAGGAAAATGCCGTTACATTATTTATGGCTATAACTAGAAGCCCTGATAGCTTATATTACTTATGGATATCTCAGAATAAAACTGAATCCCTTTATCCCTACCTCTCCACAATTTACTCCTCCCATATCCTCCTCATTGCAGAATGGACAATTTTCTGCTCCCATTTTCCTAGTCCAAAATCCATATCATTTGAAAAAGAAAATGTTCTAAAATTGATTGTGGTAAAAATTGTACAACTCTTTTTAGTATGATACGTGGATGAAGTGTCAATAAAATCATTAGAAAACAAAACAAAACCTTGTCACTCTTCATGTCAATCTTTTATGTCCCATTTCCCATTTATAAGGAAAGTGAATGGGGGTGTCACCTTGAAGTATATCTAGAATCTCTTCTTCCCACTGCTACCACCAAACTCTCATTTGATTAACAGTCAAAAATGGATCAGTCAGAACGGAGCTCTTAAATTCATATCTGATTACTTCCTTACTCAAAACCCTTTATGGTTTCTTATCAAAATTTGAATGCTAAGTACACAGTCTATTTTGGCTAGTAAACTTTGGCATAATCTGGTTCTTTGATTAAGTGATACATAGGTTTCCACACTTATTTGGCCTACCACCCTCCCTTTCAAAAAAAAATATTCGGGCCGCCATTAAATTTTTTTAATGTACTGTAGTTCCTAATCCAGAATAAAGTATACATGTCTGTCATACCAGTCCCCTTGGATCTTTCTAGATTTCCCCAGAGGATTGTATCACTCATTCTGGGAAACTCTGCCTTAAACCTTCACCCAATGACTATCACTTATGGTCAACAAATGTTTGATGAGTGAATGCATAGGTGAATTAGTGACTTAAAAGGAAGAAGTTAAGAATGTAAGAGCCAAGTTGAAGGTAGGGATCAAATGTAGGAAAAGACTTCTGATAAAGACGTTAGGTTGAAGACATGTATCTACTTCCTTCCCTCTGCCAGTTCCCTCCAAAAACAAAAACAAAAAACACCTCTACCAATATAAGGGTGCTCTTTTCTTTTGTCTTAAAGAAGATTTATTTGAGAACCCAAATGAATGTTTCCCATCTCTAAATAATATCAATCGCTTAAATAGTGATAGATATTTTAAGGTTCTAAATACTCGTGAGTCAATATACTTGTCCAATCCCGATTTCCTTCAGATGGGCATTTCTAAATCAAATGACACCAGATATTAGCATCAAAAGCATCAGCAGGGTGAGGTGGATAGAGAAGAGGCTAGGATTGTAATTTTTTTCTTAATCATGATATTTCAATTCCTGGTATCAGATGGTGCAAGGAATCCATTATACTACTAGACATTTTATATGTTTGGAATTTTCCATAATAAATGGGTTTTTTCTGTGTATCTATAGTTCACTTATTTTTTTAATCAAAAATCATTTTATTGGGGGTTCATATGTCATTTTTCACAATACATAAACATACTGTGCCAAGCACTTTCACATGTCCGCTGCTGTTATTGTTCTCCAATCATCCGCCTTTCCCCTTGAACCCCTGGTATTGGATTTTCCATCCCTTTCCCTCTTCCCCCGCTCTCCCCTCCCCACCAACCCTCAATGCTTTATACATTATTATTGTTCTGTCATATCTTACACTGCCCAACCTCTCCCCCAACCCACTCCTTTGATGCCCATCCTTCAAATAGGAGCTTATGTGTATATCCTTGCAGTTGGTTCCATCTCTCTACCCCACCTCTTCTCCATCCTTCCAGCAGCTCCAATCTAACCACTGGCCCAAAGGGGCTCATCTATCTTGCTTCCCCGTATCTCCAGCTCCCCTCTCTATCAGTGTACACTAGGTACTAGTGTACCTTCTCCAGTCCATCTGGATTTGTAAGGTAGAGTTGGGACGATGATAGTTGGAGGGAGGAAGGCTTCAGGAACTAGAGGAAACTAGAGGCATCAACGCTGCCCTGTTGCACCTTGACTGGTCTGTCTCCTCCCCTTGACTCCCCTGTAAAGGGGTGACCAATTACCCACCAGTGTTCCTTAGGTCCCCACCCTGCTCTCCCCCTCATTTGTGATGATGTGATTCTTGTTCTTTGATGCTCGATACCTGCTCCCTACGGCCCTCTTGATCACATATGCTGGTGTGCTTCTTCCATGTAGGCTTTGCAGTTTCTGCGCTGAATGGCGGCTCATTTATCTTCACGTCTTTGAGACTCCAGACATTCAATCATTTGGTAGCTGGGCACTATTGTTTCTTCTACTCTGTTTGCCTCTGTATCCATTGGTCTTCAGCGATATCGAGAGTCAATTGGTCCATTGATTTTGATTTTTGT
The DNA here is from genome assembly GCA_004026705.1 of Nesogale talazaci. Taxonomy (NCBI): domain Eukaryota; kingdom Metazoa; phylum Chordata; class Mammalia; order Afrosoricida; family Tenrecidae; genus Nesogale; species Nesogale talazaci. Next base: position 223,424 of record PVJH01000585.1, read on the forward strand.
TCTTTGATGCCTGAAACCTGATTGTTTCAGCACCTCATGATCACATAGGCAAGTGAGTTTCTTTTATGGTGAGTTTTGTTGCTCCTGAGTTAGATGGTTGCTCGTTTATGCTCAAGTCTTTAAGACCCCAGATGCTGTATCTTTTGATAGCTGGGCACTGTCAGCTTTCTTTATCACTCTTGCTCATGCTCCCACATGTCCTCAGTGAGTGCCTTGGGGATGTGTGCACACAGTCATATGTGTGGGTTTTTTTCCGTTTGATGACTATTGCCTAGACCTTTCACCGCCTTGTGGCCATGCTGGCTGTTGTGCTTCTTCTGTGTGGGTGTGGTCTCTTCTCAGGTAAATGGTCTATTGTTTATCTTCACGCGTTTAAGACCCCAGATGATATATCCTTTGGTAGCTGGGCACCATCAGCTTTCTTCACCACATTTGCTTATGCACCCATTTTACTTATGTGATCATGTTGGGCCAGTGAGCTTCATGGAATACCAGATTCATAGAACAAAGTGTTCTTGCATTGAGGGAGCACCTAGGTGAGGGTCCAAGGTCCACTTGCTACCCTAGTATTTGGCCTATAGATATGTTCTTAAATTTATTCCCTCCTTATAATAGATAATTGTATCTATGTAAGAACATACCCATGTTTAAACAGAAGGGTGCTCTTAAAAAGATTAGCCTGTACTTATGGAGTGAACAGGTGAGGAAGCAATAGAAAGAATGTTAGGTAAATTGGAAAGTGGCCAACTAATAATAAAGCACTCATAAAGATGTGGATTTGCACATCTGAGAAAAAAAGGAATTGCAGGCCAGCAGTGAGGAAAATGGGGAGAAAAACACTTTGGAATAGCTAAGAGGACCCCAAAAATTATGGTAGTGGGTGAACAAGGAAATGACTGGTGGGTTTCCATTGCTGATCATTCGGTTAACAGCCAAGTGGCCAGATGTGCTCCTGAGAACCCCTGGCTCCTTACAACGGCTAGAGTTGATTGCAACCTATGAGAGGCAGAGTAGAACTGTTCCTTTTGGTTTTTGAGACTTTATGGAAGTAATTTCATCTTTCTCAATCTCATCATTAAAAAGCTTAGCATATAATATGAAAAACATATAATATGAAAGCATATAATATGAAAGCCTGCAGAAAGTAGAATAAATGCAAAAAGAGATGGATAATAGTTGAGAAAAGTAATGATAATTAGGGACTCAGACCAGAAGACCCAACTTCAAATAATAACTGCTACCTAAAAGAAAAAGGATAAGATGTAATCTGTGATACAATTCAAGAAACTTCACCATAACTGAAGTACATGAATCTCCACATTGAAAAGGCCTTCTGCAACCCCTTGTTTTCTTTTTAATCATTCTATTGGGTGCTCTTACAGATAGTGCAACATTCCATAGGTTTATCACATCAAACAGCGTTGTACAATTGCTATCACAATCAGTTTCAAAACATCTTCTTTCTTCTTGAACTCTTTGGTATTTGCTGCCCTTTGTCCACTCCCTCCTGCACCAAACCCAACAAACCCATATTATTATTATTGTCACGTCTTACAAATTCAATATATCCATTCACATAAAATTTTGCTGCTCAATCTTATTGAGGGGGGTTACAAAGTCATCAATGCTGTCAGCTCCTATTCCCACCCAACCACCCACCCTACCCTGTCTCTTACCCACAAGGATCTGTTACTACTGTTACTGTTTCAGAAGGATTATCTATCTTAGTTTTAGTGTATCAAAAGATCTTAAATATACAGATGACCCTGCACAAATCTGATGTAATTAATGAGGTAAAACAAATAAAAACCAAATTTTAAAGAACTAGAGGATATATATGTGGTGCATCAATGCTACACTAAACCCTGACCTTTCATCCTTTCCATGTGGTCCTTCTGAAAGGGACTGCCACATCCATTCACAGCTATTTAGTTGCTTTAATCCCTTAATTTTTGAAGAGAAACTCCTTGCCAAATACACTCTATTTCTCTGATCTGACGTGTTTCCCCATTCTGATTATTCTTTTGATCAGCACTTACTCAACATGTTTGTCAATTTCTCTTTGAAATTATCTTGCTTTTATCTAAGAAATATATATTTTTTATTATTTGTCTCTCCTCATAATGCCAGCTCTGAGAGTGATGATATCATCTGTTTTGTTTACTGCTAAATACTCAATGTTGAGACATAAAACTCAATGCTAGAACATGGGTTCTCAATAAATCTTTACTAAGTAAATGAATAAATGAGCAAACTTTTTTTGCTTTATCCAAATGACTAGTCACCAAGTTTTATCTAGTTTAGTTCCTTATGTCTTTCATATCATACATTTCTCCCTAATTAGGTGCTTATTTTTTTTAATCATTTTATTGAGTGCTTATATAACTCTTATCATAATCCATACACCAATTGAATCAGGGTTAGGCCTCATTTTTGTTGCTGACTTTAGAGAACAGTATTCTGGTCTGCCTACTGTTAGTTTAATACATTGCCCTTTATTCTTTAAGCCCCTATGAGCTGACTTGAACTATAACATTCACCATCTCACTGTTCAGCTTACTCTCTTTCTGGCATCCAATTACCTGCACTAGGTGAAATCAGAGATCCTGGGCTGGGCACATGAGTTCACTTTGACCTGTTCTTCTTTTGTACTCAGACTCCTCCCTCATCATTTCGATCTGCTTCCTAGAGACAGATTGGTTACTTGGCTGCTAAGTCCAAGTTCAACATCTGGAAACCACCAGCCAGTTTCTCGGGAGAAAGGCAGGACTTTCTACTCCTGTAACGGTTACAGTCTCAGAAACTCGCCAGGGCAGGCTTGCCCTGTCATCTAGGCTAACCAAGAGTTAGAATTGAGGCAACGGCAAGGAGTTTGTTTGTTTGATTGGTTTGATATGTCTGTTCCAGTAAACTTCAGACAAAACAACAACAACAAAACCCAAACTCATTTCCATTCATCAATTCTGACTCAGTACAACTCTGGAGACATGGTAGAGCTACTCCCATGGATGTCTGAGACAGTTGCTCTTTTTGTTTGTTTGTTTGTTTGTTTGTTTGTTTTCCCATCCCCCACTCCCATCCGAGACAGTAGCTCTTTACACGGTTAAAAAGCCTCTTCTTTTTTCTGGAGCGGCTGGTGATTTTGAAATGTTGGCCTTATGAATAGCAGTCCAGCCCATATCTCCTACTCACCAAGGTTTTCTAGCCCACTCCAACTATACCTTAATTAAATATTGTTAGGGTTCTCTACAGAAACAAAACCAGGACTCTAATAATTATGTATATATATATTTATATAGATAGAAATATATCTAACATAAGAAATAAACAGTTAGCTAATCTATAAAGCAGTACTAATGGCTCAGTACAAATCACTTGCGAGAGACAGCTAGTAGACTGGCAGTCCATCGAGTCTTGAGGGCCACTTGGTAGTCCTCTGTAGAGCAATTCAGGCTATCCAGCCACAGGCAGCAAACAGCAAGGCAACAGTCAGCTGGATGACAGTCTGATAGTCCCTAGTTCAAGAGATCTATATTCCAGGAGCGTGGTGAAGCAGGGCTTAAAGGAACCTCAACTCACAGCGACACAGTCCATGGATTATGTGTTCCATAGGTAGTATACCTTGGAGATGGAGGCACAGGATAGATAAGGCAGCCAGCTGGTTCAAAGATCCAAGAGCAAGAGAGAAAGGCGAGGCTCACCAAGCCATTTCTATCACTTCCCTTCAATTAATCTCATATATGCTCATTGGCTATGTTGGCACAACAAACTATCAGAAATATATATGTTTTATCATTGCTGAGAAAACTTTGTATTATCTTTGCAGGTATTCAGTAAAAATATGATTATATAATAAAATGTCTATTTAAGTTAAAAAGAACAACATAATAATGAATAGCAGGAACTGAAGCCATCCTTAATCCTCTGTGCTTTTTTACTGAAATAGACTTTATATCATATAATTGTGTTTGTACCGAAAAGCTTCAAAGACAGTACAGTAGTTTTATGGTGCATATTATCAGCAATAACAGAATAGATTTTAAGGTATTTTAACTTATAAAAAAACATTTCCAAGATACTCTGAAAAGATAGGACACAGTTTCTATGGAACCAGCACTCAGTTTGGGTATTTTGTAGAATGTCCCTCAGCTAATATTTGTCTGATATTTTCCTCACGATTTGATTGGGGAGAAAAACCACTAAGGTAAAAAGTGTCATCCTCATCACATCAGATCAAGGGAACAGACATCAACGTGACTGTTGATTTTTACATGGTTGACATAGCTGCAGTGGCATTTTCCAGGTCTCTCCTCTGGATAGTTACTCTGTTTTCTTATTCTCCCTCCCCTTACTTTTCTCTTGGGAAGGAAGTCACTATGTTCAACCCCCATATAAATAGAGAGGATTTCTATTTTCACTGCAGTGTACTAATTTGTTCACCATTTTCCTTTCTCAGCTATAATGAACTACTTTCGGCCATATGCTGTGCATTATCTTTTAATAAAAAGCCTCTTGTTAAAAGTTAAATGGAAGACATTCAGTAAATTTGTCTTTTGATAAACGCAACAGTAAATATCTAATGAGATATCTTCTACTTAAATATGTCGATGCTATCTTTTGATTTGTGGGAGAAAATGAATATTACCAACCCCAGAAACACATTCAAAAGGCAAGGAGTTGACTGGTGAGTTCGTCATGAGTTTCAACCCCTGAATCTATCTAGATGCTATGTGAAGTCTGTGAAGTTGGGCACAAAACACAATCACAGGAGTGTATCATCCTACATGTAGTCAATTGCATTACAGTGGTGGTCCACTGGTAGAATCATTGCCTTCTAGGCAGGTCTGAGATCCAGGTCGGGGTCCAGCCAGGACACCACAGACGCAGTCATTACTCATCCGTCAGTTTGGCTATGATGAACAGATGTCAATGGACTAAGACGAACTGGGAAGAGGACTGGATGGCCCATTAAAAAATCAGCCAATGAAAACCCTATGGATCACAGAGATCCAAAGCTCAGTGGATCCTGAGGACAGCACAGTGCTTCCTTCCACTGTGCAGGGACTGACTCCGTGGCAGCTAACCACAGTCAGGTGATATATTATCAGTTCTATTTGTCTCTTTGTTGTGTCAATTAAAGTTTGAAAAGAGGATGTACTAGGATTATCTCTAAATTGGAAAAGCTCATCCAAAAATAAAAGTCTGCTTGGTGTATGAAAAGGCAAGGCCAGTTGTGACCTAAGGGAAATTCCAGGATCCTTTATTCCCTGGGCAACAATAAAATCTTCAAATTTTTTCCCCATGCTTTAAACAGCTGAATGAGCTTCACAGACTTGTTCAAACATTAAATATCTGTGTTGGCTGACTTTCGTAACTTGATGTGGTGGACCTGGTTTTCATGCTAATCAATAATACTAGCAGACTTTTATGAATGGCTTTGCTATATAAACAGAAATAATGACTAATCATGTCATCAATAGAGTTTAGTAAATAAAATATTGCAAAGAATAAGGGACCTAGGGAAAGCCTTTCCCTTTTTCCTTTCAAAGACATCAAATGGAGGGAATCGCCAGGCTGGAAACTTTGTGTTGGAAAGATGATCTGTCAAAGTCTATGTGCCTGCTCACATTTGAGCCACCTAATCAAAGGTCTCGGGCATAGCACATTGCCTGATAGCAGGGGCTGAGAACTGGGTTTCCCTCTTTTTCTCAGTTCTTGTTCTGATCAGGAGACTCTCTCTCTGTTCTGGGCACATAACAACTTCCTGTCTCTAGTTTATGTGAAGGTCATAAATTCATTCCCACTTCTGTAACTGTTCACAGTTGGGAGGAAAGTGTGTCCACTGCGGGAGGTGACTACTGGCCATAGGGACCAGCTCCTGCTAGGCAAACAGACCTTGTTCAATCTCTTTTGAACATGAGTGAAGAATTGTTTTATGCACTGTCTCTGTGTAGGTAGCTTCTTATGGCAACCTCTGGTTCAACAATTTTCATTAGATAATGAGTACATGTGATCAGAGGGTTGCTTTGTTTGTTGTTGTTGTTTGTTTGTTTTTTAATCATGTCCTTGGGGGCTTATACAACTCTATGCACAATATATACATACATACTTTGTGTCAGTATTTACATCTTTTCTGAGGGGGCTCATACAACTCTTATCACAATCCACTGTCAAGCACATTTGTTGCCATCATCATTCTCAAAACATTTGCTTTCTACTTGAGCCCTTGGTATCAACTCCTCCTTTTGCCCCTCCCTCCCCCGCTCCCTCTTCCCTCATGAGCTCTTTATAATTTATAAATTATTATTATTGTGTCATACCTTACACTATCCAATGTCTCCCTTCACCCACTTTTCTGTTGTCCATGCCCCAGGAAGGAGATTATATGTAAAGCCTTGTAATCAGTCCCTTCTTTCTACCCCACCTTCCTTCCACCCTCCCAGATTCACTACTCTCAGAACTGGTCCTGAGGGAATCATTTGTTCTGGATTCCTTGTGTTTCCAGTTCCTATTTGTACCAGTGTACATCCTCTGGTCCAGCTGGATTTATAAGGTAGAATTAGGATCAGGATAGTGGTGGGGAAAGAAGCATTTTGGAACTAGAGGAAAGTTGCATGATTCATTGTTGCTGCACTACACCCTACAAGGCTCATCTCCTCCCCGTGACCCTTCTGTAAGGAGATGTCCAGGTGCCTACAGATGGGTCTTGAGTCCCCACTCTGCACTCCCCCTCATTCACACTGATAGGATTTTCTGTTCTTTGATGCCTGATGCCTGATCCCTTTGACACCACATGGTCACACAGGCTGGAAGTTCATGGAGTCTACTGTACAACAAACAGCAGAATTCCTCCCTTGCCTCTACTGCCTGTTTCCTCCACCAGGCGCTGTTGCAGGAACATCACGTCCCAAAGCATCAAGCTGACACGACTAACCTGCTCTGCAATGACAATGGCATCCAAAGTCCTGAGGGTACAGTGGGTTAGACACGTCTTGTAGGGAGTACGCTCATCTCAGAATCAGAAGAACTATGTGCCATACAGTCTGGGTTGTCTGAAAAGGAAAAAAGTTCCCTGGGACTCTATTTTAAAGCTGCAAAAGTTCTTTTCAACATGTAAAATGTCCATAGCTCTGCCTTAAAGAGGACTTCCTTCTCTACTGCTGTTAAAGGTCACTGGGTCTGTTCCAGTCCATAGCAACAGTATGTACAACAGATCAAACACTGCCTGGTTCTGCTCTGTCCTTACGGTTGTTCCTATGTTTGAGTCCATCTTCTCAAGGGATCTCCTGTTTTTCTGTGCCTCTATACTTTACCAAGCATGACTGGTCTCTCCTGATATGCCAAAGTTTATGAAACTAAGTCCCATCGTCCTTGTCCGTAAGAAACATTCTGGTTGTACTTCTTCCAAGAGATATTTGTTGGTTCTTTGGGAAGTCCACAGTACTGTCAACCTTCTTTGCCAGCACCATAGTTCAAATACACTGGTTCTTCTTCAGTCTGCGTTATTCAATGTCCAGCTCTCAGATGCATATGAGGCAATTGAAAAGGACATACCTTGGGTCATGCACACTGTAGTTCTCAAAGTCACCTCTCTGATTTTCGACATTCTAATTCAGCCTTGTGTGGCAGATTTGCCCAGTGGAAGGCATTGTTTGATCTCCTGATAGTTGTTTCCATAAGCATTGATTGTGGATTCAAGGAGGACAATCTTTGACAGCTTCAATCTTTTCCATTTAGCATGATGTTTCTTAATGGACAGTTGTAAGTATTTGGTATTTTTTACACTGAATTATAATCCATCTTGAAAGGTGCAATCCTTGATCTTCATCAACAAGTGCTTCCAGTCCTCCTCACTTGCAGCAATAAAGGTTGATAATAAGCATGGTCCCAATCCTGACGCTTCATTCTTCTTCACATAATACAGATTCTCTGATTATTCTCTCAGCATACAGGATGAATAAATATGTGAAAGGATACAACCCTGCTGTACACATTTCCTAATTTTAATCCATGCAGCATTCCCTTGTGTTTTTTGCATAACTGCCTCTTGATCCATGTACAAGTTGTGCATGAGCACAATGAATTGCTCTGAAATTCACATTCTTTTCAAGGCTATTCTTAGTTTATTATGATACAGCTAGTCGAATGCCTTTCCATAGTCAATAAAAGACAAGTAAACTTTTTTCTATTATTCTCCACTTTCATCCAAGATTCATCTGATAACAGCAATGAAGTGTTTTGTTCCATTTTCTCTTCTCATTTCAACCTGAATATCTGGCAATTCTTCTTGAATGATTTTTATCAGAATTCTACTCATATGTGAGTATTAACCATAATGTTCTGTAATTTTTGGATTTTGTTGGGTCACTTTACTTTGGAATGGGTACAAATATGGATCTCTTCCAGTCAGTGTGTTAGTATGAGTGGACTAGAGAAACAAAATCATGAACATTCTTATATGTATATGAAAGAGCTTTTGAATATTGAGAAAACATCCCAGCCCAGTCCAGTCATATGTCTCAAACCGATCTATAAAGTCCTCTTCAGACTCACAAAACCCATGCAATGGCACTGAATGCAGAAAGATCACAGATCAGTGGGGGTAGTCTTGTGGATCCAGTGGTGATAAAAGTATCTCAGCACTGGCATGGGTCTTCATGTGGCTTCTCTAGGTCCCTGGGCACAGGGTCTATCAGTGTGGTGCCATGTGTCTTGTCAGTCGAGCATCTCTCAGGGAGTGAGCAGAGAAAAAGTGTGTCTCTCACCTCCAAGGAGGAAATACCAAGTTCCCAGAATCCTCAGGGGAAGGTCATGCCCACACAGAGACCTCATTGACTAAAACTCAATTGACATACTAGACTTCATCTTTTCACTCTTAATACTGGCAAGTCCCAAATTGGCATGAGATTAAGTAACTATGACAATTGGCCAAGTATCTGTGTCCCAAATTTCCTGGCAAAGATGAGTAAGTGTTGATAGTACTTATCAACTTGTTGAAACTCATCAATTGTTCCATCAATTCCTGGGGCTTTTAAAAATCACTTTTATTTATTTTTAAATACATTTTTATTAGAACACAATCCAAGCATCATAACATACAATACAATAGCTGAGTCATATCAAGGCTATGGCCAGGCACTATCTAGTTTCTTCACCACTCTTTGCTGGAGTACCAACATCTGTGTTTATTTTATGATGACACATAAACAGCAGAGCCAAGTCATAAGAAGTAATTGTTCTTAGATTGGAGCTAAGATTAAGTTGGAGCCCAATGTCCATTCCTATATCCAAGTCTTCTCTATGCCTCTGGTTCAGCTTAGAAACATCATGGTTAATTTATTTTAGAGAATATTATCAATCATCTCTGGAGCATCGGAAAGTTGCCAAGCCAATGGCAACCAAAGGGAAACAGAAGTAGCGATGTTAATCTCTGACAAATGGCCTTCTAAGTAAATTATATAATGATAAATATGAATGGGCATTACATCCTGATCAAAGGATCAATATACCAAGGACATATAACCATAAGAAATATATAGTCACCTAACCAAAACATAAGAAAGACCTCATGACATTGAGCAATCTAGAAATCATTGTGCTGAGTGAAGTTAGTCGATCACAAAAAGATAAATATTGTCTTAATCCACTGTTATAAGGATAAACAGCAGGATGAAGGCAAACTCATGCTTTCAGGCCATGCAATATGATAACCAAGCCTACCAAACAACTCAGTAGAGAGACTGATTAGTGTCCTTGAAGCATATACCACCCTCTCTATAGGTATATCTTGAAAGCCCCTTTGACAAAGGTGTTCTCATTTCATCAAGAGTCAAATTTTCAGGATCGGAACAAAGGAAGATGATCATTTAAGGCATGCCTTTCACAAATGTGATGAGACTCTTCCAAACCAACAGTTTGGTTATCCTACCATAGTGATAAATTTTCCTGTGTGGGAAAATCAAGTCCTGATTGGGAAAAAGAGCATACACATTCTGGAGAAGACAAGTGCATCTCTGTTAGTAGAAAAAAGGAGAGGGTCAACCTCACAGTGGGGAAAAATGACTAAGAGTACTTATGTAGACCCCAAGGGGAGAGTATGCCTGGTATTATTCCCTAATAAGGCACATTGGACCGAATTTCTGTACATCCTCTGGTGACACAGGCCATTTCCATAGAATACTGGCACAGTGAACCCTGAGTTTTTGAGGCACACACATTCTCCTAAGGCTATATCAGAGAGGTGTGATATAGAAACAACAGGAGGTGAACTCTGCTGAAACTACATGATGTGTGAAGAAAAAAGACAGTTATGCCAAGAGTATTAAATTGTCAGTAGGTGGACTATCCTTTTCTCCTTACATCAATGCTCCACCTATTTTACTAAGTACTATTCTGGCAGACCTGGGTCTGACATTGTCAGTGAATATTATTTTAAGTTTTGCTTGACCAACAACTCCCATAGTTTGTATAAAAAGTATCTAGTCATATAAGGATTTAATATGTATGTCAGTAATCTGTGTATTTTAATTTGCAGTTATTCTATACTTGTTAAATCTTCTTTTATTTATTGTGTTGTAAATACATTACCATGAGCTAAATCAATGATGCCATAAACAAGCTTCAACATGAACTTACATATAAGCAATTGATGCTCTGTTCCACAGTTGACTCTGGCTTGTTTTTAGCTGCTGATATTGAGCGTCTCCATTGACTCGTCTGATAGATATGGTCAATTTGATTGCTGTGTGTTCCATCTAGAGAACTCCATATGTGTAGTTACCATACGTGTTGTTGAAAAAATGTATTTGCTATGAAAAACTAGTTGGTTTTGTAAAATTTTATCATGTGATCTCCAGCTTTATTTCTATCACCAAGACCATATTTTCCAATGTCATTCATTCCTCTTTGTTTCTGACACTTTCATTAAAATTGCCTGTAATTATCAATACATCTTGATTGCATGTTTGATAGACTGGAGATATTTGTAGACTTATTTAATTACTTCATCACTATCTTTAGTGGTTGGTGCTTAAATCAGAGTAATAATTGTATTGACTAGATTTCCTTCAATGAAAGATATTGTCCTATCACAGACAATACTGTACTTCAAGAAAGTTTTGAAATGCCCTTTTTGACAATGAATACAAAGTCATTCCTCTTGATAGTGTCATTCTGGGCATAGTAAACTATATGATTTTCTGATTCAAAATTACTAATGTTTAGGATATCAGTTTTTCTGTGTTCCGGTTCATCTTTGATGACTTCGAATTTTCCTAGATTCATATTTTGTACACTCCGAGTTCGGCTTATTGGTGGATTTTTGAAGCAGTTTAATCTTGTTTTGAGTCATGCCACATTATCAAATGAAGATATTAACAAATAAATTATTGCAAGCACATTCCAAGTTTGATTATTAATTGATATTTGAAGTTGCTTCTTCTAATTTTTAAGTCATTCTCCATAATCAACTAATGGTTCCAAAAGCTTTTCTAGCACAGGTTTTTCTCCATTCATATCATAATGGTGGAATGTACTTTGAGAAGGAGGCTCTTCTGACCTGCCAGGCTCATCTTCTGACACTATCTCTGACAGTGTTCTGCTTCCTATCTTAGGCCTTCAATAGCTGACAATGTCTAGGTACTGTCCATAACTGTTTCAGTGGCTAATTCTTGACAACCTCATCCTACTTCATAGTCAGTTCTTAATCTGGAAGCTCTGCTGAAATCTGCTCACTTTGGGTGACCTTACTGGATTTGAATAATCACTGACATAGCTTCCTGCATAACAACAACAAACAAACCACTAGAGTATAACAAACTGAAAGATAAGTAATATCTATAGTTATGTCTAAATGAAGCATTTTAAGAACAAGTTGGCCAATAGCAATTTCCTAAAAGGAATGCTTAAAAAGCATTTAAAAGAGAAATCCCATGAATGTTATGTGTTGGTAGAGCAGTTGAAACAGGGGGCTAAAACACAGCAATGATTGTGGGGATCGCACCCAGTCAGATATGAAGTCACTGCAAGTCACAACCAACTGCAGAGCACTACCAGCAACAAGAAAAGTCTTTAAAATGTGAACTTGCTTTTACTCAGTGCAAGGACATGCCTAGGAACAGTGCTGCAATTTCAAAGGATTGGGGGAGAACTAGCTATCAAAAAGCAATTCTAGACCTCAATCTTGGGCTCTTACTTGCAATCAAAAGAAACGAAAAAAATTCACAATATATAAACCTCTGTAGCACTAAAAAAGTGCTGCTAATTAGCATCTCCCCAAAGCTCATGCACTTAGGGGAAACAAACCTCTAAAGAGTAATAACACAAAGTATTAGCAAGCTCTTGTTCTACTGGTAGTTTAGAATCCAAGAAAGCACAATTTCTAAAAGGGAGGATAAAAAGGGAAAGGAAGGGCCAAAGAGAGAAGTAGAAAAAATATAAGGAGAGGTGTGGGTCAGGAGAAAGAATATGCTTTGTAAATGACTGATTCTTTAAGAATAAGGACTTTAGGGCTGAGCCCCGGTGGCATAAGTGGTTGAGTGAGGGACTGCAGCCCGTGGGCTTGGCAGTTCAAATCCAGTGGCTGTTCTCAGGAGCAGCACTGGGTAGCGCCCACGACCACCAGAGGCAGTGATGCCCCCCGCATCCCCCAAGAATAAGGACTTTATCATAAGAAATTGCAACTTCCCATGGCTTTTAAATTTCTAAGAATAAAATGAGCAATTTGTTATAATGAAAATACAAATATATCCAGCAAGGAAATTCACTCAAGGGTAAGTAAATAACTACAGTTATTTACTCTCTGAAATCTCTGAAAGCTAATAAATAATGAGCACAAAAATTAGGTCAAAATTACTAAAAATCCAAGTGATAAGATCTCTGCAACTAAAAAAGGTAAATATTGCTTGGAAAATGGGGACTTACAACCTTTTTTTTTGCATGTATTAGAATGACTTGCAGGAGTGTATACTAGGGCCACCCTCATACATTTATTTTATTTTATAATGCTACTTTATTTTTAACTTTTAAGGTTTAATTTATTCAGGAACTTTAAAATGAATATATTTTCACATGGTTTGAAAATCAAAACAATATAAAATAGGTCCTTATGTACTCCTTATGTATGTTATTATGTTCTATTTTGAAAATCATTTTATTGGAGACTCATACAATTCCTATCAATCCATGTATACATCCATTATGTCAAGCACATATGTGCATTTATTGCCATCATCATTTTCAAAAAATTTTCTTTCTACTAGAGCCCTTGGTATCAGCTCTTTATTTTTTTCCTCCCCCATACTCCCTCCCTCATGAACCCTTGATAATTTTTTGAAGGGGGAGCATCACTGCTCTCCGGTGGTGGGAGCAGGAAGCCCAGACTTGCTCCTGGACAGCTGCTGCTGGATTTGAACCTCCAACCCAGTGGGCCACAGTCCCATGCACAACCACTACACCACTGGGGCTCAGTTCAAACCCTTGATAATTTATAAATTATTATTATTATCTTTCATGTTTTACATTGTCAGATGTCTCCTTTCACCTGCTTTTGGTTGGTTGAGCCTCAATCATTATGACTGGCTCCCTCTTTCTCTCCCTACATTTCCCTTACTCTCCTGGTATCATAACTCTCATTATTGGTCCTGAGACCAATCTGTCCTGGATTCCCTGTGTTTCTAGCTCTGGCCTATACCAATGTACATGCTCTGGTCTAGCCAGATTTGTAAGGTAGAATTGGGATCATGATAGTGGGATGGGAGGAAGCATTAAAGAACTAGAAGAAAACTGTTTCATCAGTGCTATAATGCACCCCGACTGACCTGCCTCCTCCCCATAACCCCTCTGTAAGGGGATGTCCAGTTACCTACGGATGGGTTTTGGATCTCCACTCCACAATTCACCTCATTCACAATACTATGACTTTTTGTTCTTTGATGCCTGATACCTGATCCTATTGACAACTTGTTATCACACAGGCTGGCATGTTTCTTCCATGTGGGTCTCGTTGCTTCTTACCTAGATGGCCTCTTATTTACCTTCAAGCCTTTAAGATCCAGGCACTGTGTCTTATACACCCAGGAACAAATGAAGGAAGAGAAAGAGAGAGTGGAACACATCCTGGTACACCGAGTCCTGAGGACAATAATCCCACTCAGAGCAGCCAAAGCACAGAGAGGACCACAGGGTCAACCCCATTACAAGGCAAGATGCCCCTTACCAACCCCTAGTTCTGTAGGGATCAACACAGAGATATAGCATAGGGGTCGCACCCAGTCTGACCCCCCGCCCCCCAAACACACACTCTGAGGCAAAACATTGAAGGTCTGCAACAGAACAGAGCAACAACTCCCCAGGGAATACAAAAAATAGATGTTGGTGCTAGGGCTTGACACTTCATAAAACTTGACTGGAAAACACTCCTAAAGATTAACAAACAGACCTTCAACTATTTAAGGGCTTTCCTATTTTTTGTCATTGACTTTTTGTTGTTGTCGTTTTGTTTTCTTTGTTGCTTTGTTTTAATCTGTCTTGTTTCTTGTGCATATTATTATCTCTGCAGGTCTATCTAGATAAGATAGGAGGAATCAATAAGCTGGAGGCGAAAACATCAATGGGGCCAACAGTACTGGGGGCACATGAAAGAAGGGGAGGCTGGGGGGGAAAAAGTGGGTGCTAACAAACCCAGGGACAAAAGAACAACAAGTGATTCAAAATTGATGGCAAGGAGGGTGTAAGAGATCTGGTGCAGCTTGCTCAAGGGCAATGCAACTGCGAGGAATTACTGAAGCCCAAATGAAGGGTGAATATGATAGTGGAACAAGAAGAAAGTAAAAGGACACAGAGGAGGGAAGTAGGAGGCAAGGAGCATGTATAAAGTTCTAAATACAGGCATAAACATATGTAAATATATGTATATGACAATGGGGAAATATATTTATGTGCATATATTTATAGGCTGTTAAGGTAGCAGATGATCATTGGGCGGCTACTCAAGGACTCCCTCAATGGAATAACACTTTGTTCTATTAAACTGGCATTCCATGATGCTCACCTTCCTGGCATGATCACTGAAGACAAAGCAGGGTCATCCTTCTAAATATTACATTTGAGCCCATCCTTGCAGCCTCTGTAATAATCCATTTCATTGGATTATTTCTCTTTCTCATGACTTACTTTACTAAGCACAATCTATCTCCTTTTCCAGGGAATACTTTTTCCTAATAATATGTCAAATGTATAGAAGATGAAGTCTCACTCTTTTTGCTTGCAGGAAACCTGCTGGTAGTACTTCTTCTAAAATAGATTAGTTAAGTCCTTTCAATATTCTTGTACAACAATAAAATTCAAATGCATACATTTTTCTCTATTCTTCCTTAGTCACTGTCTAGTTTTCACATGGATGTAAAGTGATTGAAAATAGTAATGGATGACTTGGGCCAGGAGCACCTTGGATCTCAAAGTAGCATCTTTGCTCTTTAACATTTTAAAAAGGTCTTGTGAAGTGGATTTGCTCTATGCAATACATTTTATCATTTCCTGACTGTTGTACCCATCCTTGTTGATTGTGGATCCATGCAAAATGTAATCCTTGACAACTTCAACCATTTCTACATTTATCATGCTATTGTCTATCGATCCAGTCATGATGATTTTTTCTCTACTTTGTGCTGTAATTTCCACTGAAGATTGTAGTCTTTGATCTTCAACAGTAAGTGCTCTAAGTCCTCTTCGCTTCTAGAAAGCAAGCGTGTCATATGTATATCACAGATTGTTAATGAATCCTCCTTTAATCTTGATGCTGAATTATTATCTATGTACCATATTTTGGGGCCACAAAATGCACCTGACCATAAGACACATCCAGTTTTTAGGGTAGGAAAACAAGAAAAAAATATTCTGAACAAAATAGTACCAGTATACTAAAATATTTATTAAAATAAAGCAAAATACGGTCATATTTAACAGGGTAAACTCAACAGTGGTGTTAAGAACCATCATCACTTTCATTAACAAATGAGGGAAGGCATGCGCTGTGCCAATCATGTGACCTGGCTGACATTGGGACTCCAGTAGACAGGACTTCCCCCAAACACAGCAGTCCACAGCATGCAAACAGCAAAGGACAGTCAGTGGGCACATGGGATCATAAACAAATGTTCTCGGGTATCACACTTTTGGACCATCAGATGCAACCTTATCCCCCCCACCCCCCAATTTAGGGGAAAAAGAGTGCATCTTATGGCCTGACAAATATAGTAACTCAGCTGCTTTGAATATTTGCCCAGCATACAGAATGGGTATATATGGTGAAAGGATATAACTCGAGTTTTTAACTATGTAATATCTCATCTTGTGTGAAATACTGCCTCTTGGCTTGTGTACAGGTTGCCCATAGGCACGATTAAATGTTCTGGGATTCCCATTTTTCACAATGTTAACCATCGCTTCCATGCAGTTGGATGTCTTTGCATAGCCAATAAAACACAAGTAAACAGTCTTTTAGTATGCCTTTCTTCCAGTCAAGATTATCTGATGATATTCCTATACACCCATCTTGAATTTCTGACCTCTCCCTGTTGATATACTAATCCAACTGTTTTTGAACTGTTGTCAGCAACATTTGACTTTCAAATAAAGTTCCTTTACATGCATTAATGATATTGCGCTATAATTTCTATATTCTGTTGGATCACCTTTTTTTGGAACAGGCACAAATATGAATCTCTTCCAGCCAGTAAACCAAGTAGTTGTCTTCCAAATTTCTGCATCTCAATAATTTGTCTGTCATTTCCTGGAGTCATGTTTCCTGCCAATGCCTACAGGAAGCCTGTATTTCTATCTGCAATATAATCAGTTCTTGATCATATTTTTAAGAAAGAAAACCCCTCCAAATTCACTGCCAGCCAGTTGTTTCTGACTCATCATGACTTTGGAAGACAGAGTCGAAGTGCCCCTGGGGGTTGCCAAGACGGTAACTCTATTTAGGAGTAGGAAGCCTCATTTTGGACAAGGAAATGGATTCTGGGTTCATGTTTAATTCTATCCCCAATTCAAAAGGAGATCTTGTGACATGAAGCAGCTCCACACTCACCTTCAGCTGCTACAGTAAAGGGTGGTGAAGAAACCAAGTGGTGCCCAACTGTCAATAAGAATGCATCTGGAGTCAGAGGTCTGTTTTCAAACAAGCAGCACCTAAGTGAGGTGCCAACTAAGTCCACGTGGAAAAAGCACGCCAGCCTGTGTGACTGAAAGATAACAAAGAACCAAACCCAAATACAATGGAAGAAAAAACACCAGATCTTAAACTGTGAACACCTAATTTGTACCAGGTTAGAGAGGGCAGTGGAGCCCAAAATCCATCCTCAGAGCACCTACGCAGATGTGGCAGATGCCCTCTGATCACGGACAAGGCGTGCAAACAACCATCTATCAAACAGAAATTATTGCATGCTTAATTATAATGCATGGAGCTATAGTAGAGTAGGGCACCTGACTTCCCACTTATAGTAAAGTAGGGTGAGCTGACTTCCCACTTGACACATTATAAATTTGCTCCGTTTCAATATTTCTTTTTTGATGTTGTTTTTAATAAATCATTTTACTGGGGGCTCTTACAAGTCTTATAACAATCCATATATCAGTTGTATCAAGCCCTATTTATGGATTATTTCTCCACAGAAGTTTTCTCTCTGGCTTATTTTTTATTTTAACCCTAACCCTAACCCTACTCTCTGGCTTATTTTAATACTGACAATGTATATGTATATACATATACATATATGTGTGTGTGTTCTATTTTTTCTTTTGGGTCTTTGGTATGTTTCCTAGTTTATGAGGCACGGAGGGGCAGATGTTTAGAGATAATTGATGCAATGGCTTATCAGAGATATAGGGAGAGGAGGTTGAAGGAAATTGGAGAATAGTGAATACAGAAGAGAAGAGAATATATTGGAACTGGTTATGGTGATGTATATACAACTCTTTTAAAATATGACTAAACTATGGCAGTGTATGATATGTGAATTTTACCTCAATGAAACATTTTTATTTGAACTGCTGACCTTGCAGTTAGCAAACCAGCTTGTAGCTAACAATATCATCAGGGCTATTTTCTTGATCATATGCTGCCTCTTATGTTGGTTGAATGTTGAAGAGTTCTTTTTGTTACAGTGATTGTGCTCTTCCATCCTGTGTAAAATGCTTTAAGCATATTTAAATATATTGTTCAAAGAATCCCTTAATATTGCAACTTGAGGCTTAATTTCTTCTTCAGTTTTTGCATTTGAGAAACTCTAGTGTGTCTTCATTTGGAACTCTCTAAGTCTTTCCATAAGTCATTATAATATTTTAGTTTGTCCTCTGAAGTCACTCTTTGAGATAGCCTCTTGAGCTCTTTCACTACATCATTTCTTACATTTGCTTATCTACTTTACATTCAAGAGAAAATTTCAAGATCTCTTCTGGAGTCCATTTTGGTCTTTTTCTGCTTTTATTTTTTTTCTGTCTCATGTTTGCTTCATACATGATCTTCTTCATGTCATCCCAGAATTCATTTGGTCTTTGGCCATTAGTGTTCAGTGCATCAAAGGTTTTTCAGAGATCTCTTAAAGTTAGATATTACTATATGGAACATACTCAATGTCATATTTTGGCTTTCATGGGCTCTTTAAAATTTTCTTCTGCCTTAGATAAATGTACATAAGAAAAATTGATGGTCTATTCCACAGTCAGATCCTGACCTTGTTTTTGTTGGTGACATTGAGTTTCTTATCATCTCTTTCTACATAAATATTCAATTTGATTCCAGTGAGGCAAATGTGTATAGCTACCATTCATTTTGTTGAAAAGAAGATAGCTACAATAAACAGGACTTGCAAGATTCTATCATGTGGTCTCTAGCATCATTTCTATCATGAAGGACAAGTTTTTAAATTACTGATCCTTCCTCTTTATTTCCAAGTTTTGCATTCCAATCTCCACTAATGATTAATGCATCTTCACTGCATGTTTGAGCAGCTTCAGACTGCAAAAGTTGGTCAAATTCTTCAGGCTGCATACATTGGTAGAATTCTTCAATTTCTTATTCTCAGTCCTGTGTTCCAGTGTGATATGGTTATGTGAAACAGCAAGCTAGGACTGTGGGGGAACACCCAACATCTTGATGTCTTGGTCTAAACTTCTTGGAGTAACAGTGAGCAGACAACCTTGCTGTCAAAATTTTCCCAGAATGAACCACCAGAAAATAGAAATTCACTAACAATTTGGCTTCACAATATCATTCCCATCTCTGCCTACATCAGATGACCTCCCTTCCCTCTGTCTCTCTGGTATGCTGCTGAATCTCCCGGTCCTTGAAGAGACACCAGATTTTGAATTTAGGACCTAGTATAATCCAATGTAACTAACTGTAATTTAACTAAAGTTACAAAGACTGTATTTACAAATAAATTTGAGTTCCAAGGTTCTGAGTAGGTATGAATTTTAGGGGGAAAATATTCAACCCAGTACACAGTAAAGTTGTGTACTTTTTCTGAGGCTTAGGTTTTGTAACATTTGCTGAGCTACAAGTGTTAGAGCTGGATATATATATTAAAGGAGTGGGCCCAGACCACAACTCCTCAACATTATAATTAAGAAGTTCAAGAGACCTCCTCATTCCTTGCAATGTGATCATTTAGAATTCTACCAGAAAACCCGAGGAGCAAAGAAGAGAAGAAGGCAGCTGAAGCTATCAGAACGTCTCCCTTAAGCTCTCTGGAGTGAGTCTTTCTGTGATGTAATGTAAACATGGTCTGCAGACATCTGAGAGATAATCTTCTGGGTCAAGTCAAAGGACGCTGTCATCTGGGTAGGTTTGAACAAGTGTCTGACCAAAGTTTGTTTTGGTTTTCTTTTGGCTTTGAGTATCTGTCATTCTTTACATTATAAGTACAAATGATGAATGCAATTTATTCATCTCCAGAAAAACAACATAGAATTGATACATATCAGCAACAAGGAGATTCTATTAAAAGAAAAAAAATAAAAATTTTCTTTTAAAATTAAAAGAAAAATTTAAAAATTAAAATTAAAGTTAAATTCATGGGAAATTAGAAGAACTTCCTAAAGGACACATTGTTGTTTATTAACAAGGTAAATGCTGTGTAAAGAACCTGTGCACAGAATTGGTTTTTGGTAGAGGTGATGGAGTCATTGCTTCTTATCAATGTCTTATTATCAAGCACAAAATGGCAGGTTATTATAATGTAGTCTAGGACTCCCTGACTAGCTTTGGCAACATGTGAGCTCTGTTCATATGGCACATGGAGATTTGAGCTATAACTGTTTTATCACCATAGTATGTAGTGACATACATGACTTTTAAACATCAGTTTAAAGTTGTAAATGTTGCCTGCCTCCCGCTCTCTCACCCTGCTGCCTTGAGTTAGAAGTTGTGAACCAGGCAAGGTCAAGTTGGACTGAAGAAGCTGATTAGAAGGAGGGGGAGGGGGACTAAGATGAAGATCTTTACCACAGAAATCATTCTGGAACAAGCAAACAAATCAAGTGCTGTCTGATCAACTCTAACTTTTAGTAGACCCCTGTGTGTCAGAGGAAAATTGTACTCTATAGGCTTTTCAAGGACTCATTGTTCATAAGTATATAGTCAAAACTTGATTCCAGGGAACCTCTGGATGGACACTGACTGCCACTCATTCCTTTTACTACCTGACCACACTCACCATTTACACTTAGGGACTTCCACTACCTCGTGATTCTCCTGTTTCATACGTTCCTCCACAGAGTTTGAAAGACTCAAAAGAATGAATCAGGAGTAGATGGACTGGGGACAGGGGGCTTGTGTCACTGATTTAAAATGTCAAATCTATGAAGGATTTCTAGAAGGACATCAAGTGTGTCTTGGTGTGAGGTAAGAAAGTCATGTCAGGACTCCGCACCTCAAATGAACAGGGTGAACAGGACTGGCTAGCAAACTAGTAACCAAATGGCTCTACTCATAGTCCTGGCTCATTTATGCACATAATTTATATAAGTAAGTACTCGAAATTTTTATAAATTTTAATACAACTTCACGGCAGATTTGCATGGAGCAAAAATTTACTGAAATGTGGATCTGTATCTATGTATATGCCCCACTTCCTGTCTATTGAACATAAGCAGTCCAACATTATCCATTTTAATTTTTTGAGGAAAGGCAAGCATTCTCAGAAGGAAGAGTGACTTTTTTAAAGGGTAGTAGCAACCATGGGCTGCTGACAAATGTGAAATTAAAAGAGGCCTCGGAGAATAGCTTGGTTTCCTCACGTTGGGGAGCCTCAGTGTTCAGTTGGATGTTTTTATTCAGCAAAGCTAAGTATACTCCCCAGGATGCACATTCTACCTCCCTGAGGTGGAGCTGGTGGATGAATACTAATTTCTTTGCTTAGAACAAAAAGGCAGAAAACAATCTTGGACTATAATAAGTAAGCTACAAACAAATTCTTACTGAAGTCCTATGTGATTAAATGTCATCCTAGCAATGTGAGAACAATAGCAAACTTAATGGAATTATCTAGCAATGTGAGAACAATCACAGACTTAATGGAATTATCTAGCAATGTGAGAATAATCACAAACTTAATGAACACCATACTTGAATCGACTTAAACATGAAGTGACTTCATAGTAATTATCCATGAAAATGAAATTCTGCCACAACTACAAACACAGAGCTGTCAGTGGCATCAGCCACAACAGTGTGGAGTGTCTTCAAAATATATTTGTACAGAAGGAAAAAGAACATTTATTTTCACTTTCTGCTCAACTGCCTCTTTCCTCAAAAAATTAAAATTGGATAATGCTGAACTGCTCATATCCAATAGACAGCGGTAGGGTAGAGATAAACATATAGATCTACATTTCAATGATTTTTAACACCATGCAAAAGTGCAATGGAGTTGTAATAAAAATTTATCAAATTTTTGAGTATTTCCTTCTATAAATTGTTTTGGTAAGGGATATATAAAAAATAAATGCTTAACTTTTACCTCCATAAGAAAGGTGGTGGGGATGTACACAGATTTCAGAGGAGTTCAAACTGTAGTCAGGATCTAAGTGAACGGTCTTAGTTTGAAATCCACCCAATCGTGTCAGGACAACAAGGTCCAGTGATCTGCTTCGATAAGATTACATCCTTTGAAACTCATAAAAATTAGATTTTATGCCAACTCACATGGGTTCACACAGATCAGCATGAGCTCAAGGGCAAACTATTATCAGTCTCACAACTAAATGAAGGTGTTGTTCCCAACCCATTCCTCCTTGTTTATTCTCCATTTAGGAAAAGAAGTGGACTGAACAGCAACCCTGGGTCCTGGAGGCATGGTGTGGAGATGACAGAAAACAGATATCAGAACAATTACTCAGGGGGCGGGGGGGCAGTGATGAGTGACAGTCAACAGTGGTTGAAAAAGCAACCGCCATCAGAGGGGCACAAATAAGAATGAACAAAGATAGAACTTTGAGATGTTGCTCTAAAATATGCACTAGGAAATCCTTTGTAGACCAAACACCTGTGTTTAAGAATAACATGGTGACCTTGGAGGAGATGAAGGGTGGAAACATGAGCTTCCATAACCCAGAGAAAAGGAGCTTTTTGCAGCTTACATCAGTGGCTTTAATCAAGACCTTGGAGAGGAGAAAACAGGAGGAAAAAGAAGGAACAGCATATATGCCCTGGCCAGAAAAAGATCCACTCCTATCTGGGGAGAGTTTTTCTTCTCTATCAAAAGCATGTAAGTGTAGAACAGGAGCTCATCTGGACAACTTGCTCATACATCATAGATGAGTATCTGGAAATAATAAAACATCCTGACAGTATGTTTTCCAACTGTCGACACTTGAGCCCTCCTGGCCTTCCACAGTGTCTATCAGATGCCCAATGGTTTCTTTAAAGGGCTGAGAGCTAAGTTTGGGGAGAAACTGAGTAGGTGAGTGACAAAGGATATGCAAGAAGAGAAGACATTTCCACTTGTGCATCCAAGACATTCTGATTCAAAGGCAGGTGGCACCACAGTCCCAAGGTGTCTGCCAGGTTTTAGATGCTGGAATGTGCAGAACCTAGCAGAGAAATCATATCTGTTTTTAATTACTAAACCTTATCTTGCCTTAATTGCATTCACTTATTTAATCCTGATCTGCTGCACATCCTCAGATCTAACCTTTCACTAAATCACATATGAGAAAGCAGATTACACTGATGCTTTTGTCAAGTGGGATTGATGGGCATATTCTGGATAAATCTATGAATTCTCTGTGCAATATTTTAACAATTTTTCATTTCATTTTTATAACAATCTTTAAAATGAGGGCACATTTAAAAAGTATTGCCACTAGAGTTCCAATACATATATGCACAGATCTATTTCAAATAAAATATGCTTATATTTGTCTCTGAGATCAAATGATACACTCATATTCATCACCTTAAGGTGCCTTCAGAAATAGTCCAGTCAAAACAGGGATTGTTTTTGTAAGATTTGCAAGGAACAATTATGATAGATTTTCTTGAAGGATAACACTACAATCACAGGGGCTTAAGAACCAGAAACACAGGGAATCCAGGACAGATGATCCCTTCAGGCCTTGTGGAGAGAGCAGCGATACCAGGAGGATGGAGGAAAGGTGGAGTAGAAAGGCAGAACCAATTACAAGGATCTACATTTAACCTCCTTCCTGAGATATGGACAACAGGGAAGCGGGTGAAGGGAGACATAGGACAGTGTATGATATGACAAAATAATAATAATTTGTAAATTATCAAGGGTTCGTGAGGGAAAGGGGAGCGGGGAGGGAGGGGGGAAATGAGAAGCTAATATTAAGCTAATATAAAATGATTTTTTAAAGTAAGTGAAAATGTCACTGGTGAGAAGAAGGTCAGGAAAATTGCAATGATAATTGGTTTTCCATCACAACAGCTGTCCTATGAGAATTTTGTTGGGATACCCTACCCTATGCATATTACAGCCTTGATATTGCCCCGTCAGACTTCTGTTTGTTTCCAAATTGAAAGAACACTTACAAAGACCATGATTTGAGTCCCTAATGGATACCAAAACTGTTGTTCTTGTGTGTGTAAATTGAAGACAAAGGAAGGAGTTAGAAATGGAAACATCACCTTCACATGTGCAGACTTAGATAGCGGATAGGTCTGGAAACAAACATTTCACACTTTCGCGTTTGTTTGTGTTTTCTTGGTTTTTTAAAAATCATTTTATTGGGGGCTCATACAACTCTTATCATAATCCATACATATATCCATTGTATGTCAAGCACATTTGTACATTTGTTGCCCTCATCATTCTCAAAATATTTGCTTTCTATTTAAGCCCTTGGTATCAACTCATTTCCCCCCTCTCTCCTGTTCCTCCCTCCCTCATGTACCCTTGATAATTTATAAATTATTACTACTTTGCTATATCTTACACTGTCCAATGTATCCCTTCACCCATTTGCCCATTGTCCATACCCCAAGGAAGAGGTTATATATAGATCTTTGTAATTGATTCTTCCTTTCTTCCCCACCTTCCCTGCACCCTCCAAGTATCACCTCTCTCACCACTGGTCCTGAAGGGATCATCTGTTCTGGATTCTCGATATTTCTGACTCCTATATGTACCAGTGTATATTCTCTGGTCTACCTAGGTTTGTAAAATAGAATTGGGATCATGATAGTAGGGAGGAAGCAATGAAGAACTAGAGGAAAGTTGTATGTTTCCTCATTGCTACTCTGCACCCTGACTAATTCACCCCCTCCCCACAACATCTCTGTAAGGGGATGTCCATTACCTATAGATGGGCTTTGGGTCCCCAATCTGCACTCCCCCTCATTTACAATGATATGATTTTTAGTTTGTTGATTCTTGGTACCTGATCCCTTCAACACCTTGTGGTCACACAGGCTGGTGTGCTTCTTCCATGTGGGCTTTGTTGCTTCTGAGTTAGATGATTGCTTGTTTACCTTCAAGCTTTTAAGACCCCAGATGCTATATCTTTTGATAGCCAGGCACCATCAGCTTTCTTAAAGAATTTTATGATTCAGTAGTAATATTATGTTACTTATCTTTGTATTAAGTATATTTGGATCAACACTCTGTCTGCCCACCATTCAAAAATTCCAAGGGTTGCATTTCCATAAGAGTTTGTAACTGTATGGGTGCCAAGTTGTCCTTCTTTAATAGTTGGTTACTAAAGAGAGGGGAAGATCAGTTATCCAAGTAAAGGATAACTTTAACTTGAAAACAAAAATCCTGACAAAACTTCCTTTCCCGGCCCCATCTCCAACCTTCATTCCTACTTGGTCCCCTACTCCCACCTCTCAGATTCTGCTCCAGGGACTTTGAGCTTTTCACACACATTGCAACCCCCCAAAGGAGGGGCTTTGCCATGTAGATTCCTCTACCTGCAAACCTTCCTTCATAGCACCACATAACTCACTCACCTTCAAAGTATTGCTCAAGTACTACCCTCCGAGCGTGTTCAAAGTTGCAGCCCTCAACCCCTTCACAAATCCAATCATTCCTCCCTTGCTTCATATTTTCTTATTGCTCATATCTTCTAATTATGATGCAATGTTCCTTTTTATTAGTCTTATTGTTTATGATCTAGAACACAGGTCAGTGAACTACCTACTGTTATTGTAACAAAGTGACTGCTTTGGTACAACAGTAGCAGCAGAGCTATGTTGTTTCAATAGGGACTGGGTCATCTGTAAGGTTAAAAATATTTCATATTTGGCACTTACAGGGAAATTTTGCTAACCTCTTCTAGAATATAGGGTCCACAAGGACTCTATAAATGCAATTGTTGGTTGATGTGTCTCAAGTTCCTGTCACATTGTAAGTGCTTAGTAAGCAATTGTAGAAGGAATGAGTGAATGGTGCTCCAAGAAACATGGTGGTTTTTGTTTTCTGTGTGTGCTTGCTTTGGCAGCTTTCAGGAGCTCCAGTGGCACAGCTAGGTACTTGTTTAACTGATAGCCGCAAGGCTCCTGGCTCAAACTCGCCACATGACGTTATCAGCTCTCACAAAGAAAACCTGTGCAAGGATGCTATGAATCAGAATCAAGTCAATGGTCTTGGAGAAAACTAAATCACCACACCATTTGTAAACTCCTTTGTAGTATGAGTAGTATGTTTTGTATTCTTATCTGGTAACTCATGAGTGGATGCTTAATAGAATTTTTCCCCAATGAAAGGCATCTGTGGAGACCTTCAGTTTGAGAATTAAAGCCAGGGAAATAGTCATCCAAGTAAGTTCTGAGAAGCAAATTTTGTGACATGGAAAGACACGAAGACTTGAATGTGGTTCTACACATCAATAACTGAGTCCCCATGGGCAAGTCCCTTAACTTCAGTTACTGGACATACATCTAGGTCTTTCAAATGCCTACCATTCTATCAAATGTTCCAGAAATGAAGCAGACCCAATAAGGTTTTAATTAAAAGTAATGGTGGGTGTTTATTATTATTCCCCTTTATTCATAGAATATGGTGGTGCCTTAAGTCTTTGTCACAAGATATTTATTGAAAATATTTAGTTTTTAAAGAAGTTGGAGTGGCTGACTTCTTACATTTCCATTCCAGTTGAGAAATTATCAAGTAATACACATGTGGCTTGAAACTTATGTCTATAAAATCAACAGAAAAGTGGGTGTAAGACATGGAAAAATAATAACATAAATTATCAAGGGTTTGTAAGGGAGGGAAGGTGGAGGAGGGGGGGGGAAATGAGGAGCTGATATCAAAGACTCAAGTCAAAAGCAAATGTTTTGAGAATGATGAGGGCAACAAATGTACAAGTGTACTTGACACAATGGATGGACGTATGGGTTGATAAGAGTTGTACAGTCCCCCAATAAAATAGTTTACATTTTTAAAAATCTAAGAAATTATGGATATTGCTTAAGGACATACTCTACTTCTACCCTTGCAGCAGAATGTTGAAATGAACTGAGAAAAAACAAATATCTGGAGTTTTGAATCTCTCCAGTAGGAGAGATACTGGGAAAACTGAAGGGAGACACTCATGCAGGAAGCCCGGGAAAAGGCAAATTCCAAGAAGACTGATTGTTCTTAGTGTAGGTCTGATCATGGTGTAAAATTCCTCATCTGCCAAACTGGGAGAGGGAGATGTGAGTCACCTCTTGTTCCCTACATGTGCAGATAGATGTGGGAGTAACCAGGATTTAATCAGGTCCCAAAGAAGGTGGTATCCTTCTTTCATATACCTGGGAATGTGGGCCAGCTCAGAGGGAAGGTTAACCTGATGGTAATGCTTATGGAAGTCTGGACTGAAAAAAGAAACATATCTACACACGCCGATACATTTGTTCCCTGATAGCAATAGATGCTGTAATATGACAGTCACTTGTAAAAAGAAAATTTCTTCCACTTTTCACTGTCATCTGCTCTTGAGAAGTGGCTGCCGATCACTGGCCTGGGAACCAGACAAGGCAGATCTGAGATCACACTTTGACAAGGAGCAGCAGATTTGGACTTTGGTGTTGTTTCTGGATTCTCCACCCACCACCACCACCACCTCTTGTTATGCTTTCTTGCTTGTTTTTATTTTTCCAATGGTGTGTGTCAAAGATGTTTGCTTCTTGTTGTTGGAGTTGGGGTTCAGGTTAGAGTTGTGGTTGTTGTTTAGGGCCATCTACTGGGTTCTGACCCATAGAAGTTCTGACTCTATCACGTGTTGGTCACGTTGTGGTGACTGATGTGCCACTGTGTTGCTGGAAACTACTTCACTGGTATCTCAAGTGTCAGCATAGCCATCAAAGTGTTTCAGCAGAGCTTCCAGAATGAGAATAGACCACAAAAAAAGGAACTGGCTGTCCACTTCAGAGGAATTAGCTCCTAAAAAAATATATGCATAGCACCATCAAAACATTGTCAGATACTCAGGGCCTAATACATAGAAGAAGATACTGTCAGAGATAGTTCCAGAAGATAAGCCCCATAGGTAGGAAGACACTCAAAACATGACTGAGGAAAAGCTGTCATCTCAAAGAAAAGCTGAGCATAAAGACTTAAATAAAGTAATGCCTGTGAGAATAACCCCTTCAGGACTTTCAGTGCTGATGGAGTATGACTCAAAGTGAGAAGGAACAGCTACAAAAATCTGTTCATAATTAGAACTTAGAATGTAGGAAGAATGAACCTATGAAAATTGGAAGTCATCAGAAATGAACTGGAACACATGAAATTGGATATATTAGGTATAAGTGAGCTGAAATGGACTGGTAAAGATTATTGATGCAGAAAAATCAAATGGTTTACTCTGCCAGGAATGACCAAAAAATGATATTTCAAGATCTGTCTTAAAGTAAAATGCTGTGGGTGATTTGATTGTATATACCCACACTCAAATGAATGTACCAACCACATTAGATGGTGATGAAGAAATTGAAGAATTCTACAGCACCATCAATCTAAAAATGATAATACATGCAATCAAGATACACTGACATCATTGCCAATTGGAAAGTAAAAGTTGGAAACAAAAGGAAGAAACAGTAGTTGGAAAATATTGTTTTGGTGATAGATAGACAGTGGAGATCACACATGATAGATTTTTGCAAAATCAACAAGTTGTTCATGGTAAATTACCTTTTCAAAGAAGACATAGTGGCAACTATACACATGGACTTCTCCAAATGCAATACATGGAAATAAAATGAACTACATCTGTGGTCCCTTCGACTTGCCGATGTCAGCATTTCCTTCATTTGCCTTAGCTACTCGACGATGGAGCGCAGATATCAGTCTTTTCTGGCATCTCTTTTGGTCTTTTCTTTTTTTCCAGTCTTTTTATTGGTCTTTTGTTTTATTTATGAATTTCAGGAAAGAAAGAAAAGACCAAAATAGACTCGAGTATTTCTTGCTCAAGAAATGTCTTCTCTGGTCTATTGATGATGGGATTTTTTCTTACTCTTTATTTGCATTTTATCTTTATATTATTATTTTATTCTTGATGTTTGTTGTGTGTTTGCTTATATTGTTGCTGTTGGGTTTCACAGTTGGTGAAGTCCAGAAGGAGTGGATGCATAAGAGATAATAACTGATGCCACAGTTTATTGGGGATGTGGAAGGGGTGGGAACGAAGAGTGTGAGAGGGCTTGGGGAGCAAACAATGAATGTGGGAGGGGGCACTAGAACTGATTATGCACATACAACTCTTTTTAAAAGTGAACTAATCATGGGCGTGTATGACATGTGAACACTATATCAAGAAAATTACTTTTAAAAAAAAGGAGGAGCCCTAGAGGCTTGTTGGGTCATGTGTTGGGCCGTCAACCACAACGTCAGCACTGTGAAACCACCAGAAGCTGTGCAGGAGAAAAAAGGAAAAAAGAAACCAAACATGACCAATGGTTACCATGGGTAAAAAAGAAAAATTTGTTACATAGGTGGCATTGAGTTTATGTTAATGATAGCGAAAAAGATATCAATAGTAGTTGTATAACACAAAGAGTATAATCAATGGCACTGAATTAAAATGCTTAAGTTCTGGGAATGGAGAATGTTTTATTGTGCCTATTTTGCCACAAATTAGGGAAAAAATTGCATAAGTAAAAATGGGAACAAGAAAGAGGAAAGTATTCTAGAAATGAATATGGTCATAGTTGTGTAACTCTTCTTAGTATGATTGAATCACTGAATAGTATCGCATGTGGATGAAGGGCTAATAAAACTGTTTAAAAGGAGAGAGAAAATGCCTGAAGTAAATTGCAATAAAGTGTTTTAAGAAATTCAAATGAAAAGAAATATCAAAACCTAGAGTTACAAAAACCAAAAATGAAGAACACATTCAGCATAACAAACTGAAAGAACATGAGAAAAAACATCAATCTTCATGTTATAACATTAAAAGATTCTATTGGCAAAATATTAAATAATACAGAAAGAATCAAAAGAAGATGGAAAGGATAGATAAAGGCCCTGTACCAAAAGAACTATTCAACATTCCACTACTTTGACCAGCAGGGTAACAACAAAGTCCACACAGGAGAAGCACACCGGTCTGTGTGATCATGTGGTGTCTATGGGAATAGGAATTAGAAGATCAAGAATAAGCAACCAACTTGGTGTGAAGGAGCATGGATGTAGCAGAGACCCCAAACCCACCTGTAAGATAATTGGACAGTTCCTCCCAGAAGTGCCAAAAGGAAGGGATGACATATCCAGGGCATGGCAACAACAATGAAGCACATAGCTGTCCACTAGGTCTTTAACATTTCCTCCCTCTTCTATATACTTTCAATTCTACCTCATTAACCTTGTTTGACTTGTGTATGGTCACTGGTAAAATTAAGATCATTCAATGCATGAAAGGCAATGTAGGTAACCCCTCATAAAAATTAATGGGAGTAACTGTTTGCTAAGAGTATGAGAAGAGAGGGACAGAAGAACAGGAATGAGGCACTGATAGCCATGATGATTGTACCCTCTTGGGGAGGGAACAACCGAATTGTAGGAGCATGGATATATGAGCTAGGTATACACACACATATATATAAACATAGATATCTACTATATAAAAATAACAATCATAAAGGTTCATGGGAAAGGGCAGGGGAGGAGGGGATAAGAGGAAGTGGATATCAGAAAGAATAATGTTTTGAAAATGATTGTGGTTCACAAAGGTACAATATTGCTTTATGTGACTGAACTGTGGAATGTAACCAAATCTGTATTATTACTAAAATAATAATAATAATAAATCAAGGAAAGTGTTTTTCACACCAAAAGAAGCAAACCGTGATAGTTAAAGAGAAGCATAGGAGAGTGGTGAATGAAAAATAAAACAATAAAATTACCACCCCAAAATATGAATGCTGTTCATTTTTCCCATTTTATACTTTAAGGCTAAAAATTTATTTAATTCCATGCTAAGAATTTCTCTCAGAACCCCTTTAAATGAACTCCTTTTATTTGAAGAGTATAATTAATTCTATGATAAATAAAATTCTATTTTAATATGTATTGGACAAGTTGCAAATTTGCAAGGGAGGGTAAAATTCAGAAACAATAAGAAAGAAATGCCTTTTGAAAATAAGAAAGTTAGCAACTCAAATACCATGACTATGAAATAGGTGCACTTACCATAAATTTGATTTCTAAACAAGCAAGCTATTTTCTCATCAGCAATAAATAACAACTCTTAGAACTTTGGCAATGTGCATAGAAAAACACATTTCCTTTATTAAGAGCTAATTCCCCCACCCCCTTTTTCTGTAAGTTCTCTTTAATACAAGGATGTATTTCCTCAGTTTCATAATGAATTGTACTAGTCATACAGGGGCATTTTCACCTTATTAAAAATTAGGTAAACCCAAGATCTTCTTTTCCCTAACTCTAACTCCAGTCCCCATCATCACCCAAATTATAACTAATTTTATGATACTGTGAGTGTTAATTCTTATATCAAAAAATGTCTACATTCATGTGGACATACAAATAGAAAGCAACTTCACTGATTCAGTGTCACTTGACAAATTGCATTTGTAACTGAGAAATATTTTTGAAATGCATGTCCATCATCTACTCACAGAGGGATCATAGGGAAGTGACAAGGCAGTCAGGCTGCAGTATAGCATCAATGAAGCACACAGCTTTCTACTAGTTCCTTGGTGTTTCCTCCTCCCACCATCATGAACTCAGTTCTGCCTTACAAATCAGATTAGTTCAGAACATGTACACTGCTACAGATAAGAGCCCACAGCACAGGGAATCCAGTATAGACAAACCCGTCAGAGCCAACAGTGGCAGTAGAGATACCAGGAGGATTACGGCCAGTTGGGGGAGAGACGGGGAATCAATCACAAGGCTCAATCTATAACCTCCTCCCAAGGGTACAAAAAATGGGAAAGTGAGTGTGGGAAGACAGAGGACAATGCAAGATGAAAATAATAAGCTATAGCTTATCAAGGGTTTGTGAGGGAGGGTGGGCAGCGCAGGGGAGGGAAGAAAATGAGGAGCTGGTATCAGGGGCTCAGGTGGGAAGAGAATGCTTTGAAAATGATGATGGCAGCACATGTGCAAATGTGCTTGACACACCGGATGAATGTAGGGATTGTGATAAGAGCTGGATGAGCCCCCAGCAAAAGTATGGTGGGGGAGGGGGGAAGTAATATGTGTCCATTTAGAAAGTACATAAAATGGACAGGAGCTGTCCATACATCTCTTCTGAATCCTCTCCAGTTTTCCAGAAAAAGCATCTCTCACATTTTCCTTATTCTGTTTTTATTGATAGACAAAGATTGTTTCTATATTTTACTATTGCTGCAAGGAATATTCTTATTCATCCTATTCATGTGAATCCATGTTTGATTTTTTTTAACGGCAAATAGCTTAAAGTGAAGTTTCCAGATCATTAGCTAAGTAGGTTCCTATTGTTAGGTCCTGTTTTTAAGCAGTTCTGAGTCATAGCTACCATATGCACAGAACGAAACGCTGCCCAGTCTTGTGCCAGCTTCAAAATCTTCATATTTGAGCCATTTACTACAGCCATGGGCAACAGATTTGTACTAATGGTGGAGGAATATGAGGGAGTACCACCACTCCCACACACAAAAAAACCCCAAATGGAAAATAAGTTCGCAGGGTGGAGTTTTCATAGTATGCATTTTTCCCATTAGGCGAGTATCCAGCAACTCACTCTGTGTTAGTGCACCCAGTGACGTCACCTGGGAAGGTTCTTTCAATTTTTTTCATAAGAACAGTTTCACTCAAACCTCATTTTTTATGATGGCCAATTAAAGAGAACAGCATGTGACGGAGAACTTTTGTTTCCTGCTTAGGAAAAATGCCACAGAAATTGTTGTGATACAGAACACAGCTTTTAAGGTGGCCTATGGGAAAAATTCAAGTGTAGGAGTGGTTTTCTCATTTCAAAAAAAAACAAAAATGAAATGTCGATTAATGACATTCTAATGTTCTAGATGTCAAAATCCCAAACAGGGAGTTCCGGCAAGATGGCACCCTGTAAGTGGAGCTTCAGGGCGATCAGTGAACAAGGTGTACAGGAAGATCAGTGCAGGGATTCTGGTAGGTGAAAAGACTCCCTTGACAACCTGGAGTACTTCCTCAGTCCAGCAGGCAACCTTCCCCCACATCTAGCCTCGCTCCAGAGTCATGGAGATCTGTGGCCTAGTCCAAAAGTCTCTCTGGCCTGTGCCAGCTGTGCTGCTTTGGACCCCACCAAGGTCACCACCAGCCAATCAGGCCCCTCAGTCTTAGTGCTGTCCCACTGAGTCCCCCACAACCGCAGCTGCACACCCACACTGTGATTGTCTGCCAGTGGCAGTCTCCACTGTGAGCTACTCCCTTCTCCCAAGGATCCCTCCTCCCCACATGGTGGTGGGTCCCCACCACAGAGCTCCAGTCCCTCCCATGACACACCTGTAGCCCCAGCAGCCTTGGCTAGACACTGTTTACAGTCCACCTGCAGTAAGTTTAGTCACCTGCTGCAGCTCTCCCAATTAATGTCACACACACACACACACACACACACACACACACCACCCCAGCAGCAGTTCCTCTCCTCCGGCCACCATCAGTAGCCCCAGCGTCAGCAGCCGTGACCTGTCCAGCAACTGTTCATAGTCCCTGTCCTCAGCTTCAGCAGCTTATCCTGCCACTACCTGGTGCTCCCATCAACAGTTGTAGCTGTTGCCCCAAGGTTTTATAAAATCAATAATTCATGACCAAGGAATGACCCGGGAGGCAAGAATGGCTCAACATTCGAAAGTCCAAATGGCCAGGGAGACAAGGATGGTTCAACATCTGAAAGTCCATCAGCCTCATTCATCAGAATGAGAAGAAAAAGAATAAAAACCACATGATACTATCAAGATGCAAACAAAGTATTTCACAGCAACCAACACCCATTCCTGTTGAAGAAACTCAAGAAAATAGGAACAGAAGATTCCTCAATATAGTACAAGCTATATTGTAAGCTATAGCAGAAGCCAACAGTCAATGCTGTAGTCGTTGTAGAAAAGAAAAAACAATCCCAAAGAAAAAGGGGACAAGACAAAGATACCTCTTGTCTCTACTTTTATTTAACCTCATACTGGCAGTCTTACCTAACAATATAAGGCAAAGGAAAGACATCAAAGGGATTCATCTAGGAGAAGAGGTAAAATTATCATTATTTGAAGATGATATGACTTTATATATGGAAAACCAAAAAATCCACCAGAGGAGTGCTGGGAGTGATAGAGGAACATGGCAGAGTAGCAGGAACCATGATCAATAAATAGAAATTTATGGAACTGCTATATACATCAGATGAGTTCATGGATGAAGAAATCAAAAAGGTTTCACAATAGCCAACAAACATTGAAATATCTAGGGATATACCTAACCAAAAACCACAAAACATCAACCAGTGAATGGATTAAAAAAAAAACTCTAGTATACACATACAATGGAGTACTATGCATCCCTAAAAAGCAGTGATGGACACATAAAGCATATCATCTCATGGAAAGAGATGATATAACTTATGCTAAGCAAAGTTCACTGACGTAAACTTAAAAAGAACAAGGGACATAGCCAAAAAATGCATACATTCCTGGGGCAAGGTCCATGCACTCTGGCAGTTGTCAGACCAAACCCAGGGATGTATATGGCAGTCAACTATAAAGGAGGGAAAAAGGGAGGCATGGCTAGTGGAGAAACAGGACACCAACCCACACATGAAGAGGGTCTTTTTCACGTCTCTCCAGGAACCAGACCTCAACCTGGGGCACCAAACCAGGCAACACACCTGCATAAAGCAGCAAACTAGCAGTAAGATCTGTGGGTATGGCCCAGTCCCAACTACATTAACCCCCTCCCCAGAGGAATGCACTATAAAGGACAGCACTAAAGATGCAGACCGAGGAGAGTGGCAGGTCTGCCGAGACAAACTAAGGGGTGGGGGTGGGGGCGCGAAAAGGCAGAAATGTATCCTGGCCCACCAACACTCAAGGGCAACATTCCTGCTCAGAGTAGTCAATGTACAGAGAGGACTTACTATGTGAAAAGATGCCCATCACTGTGTGAATTGTGCTCATACACACACACACACACACACACACACACACACACACACTGGAGCAAAGGGGAATAAACCAATGAAGTACCTAAGGAATCCCCAAAATTGGCTTTGGAATCGATGAGCAGGGTGTTGCACTTTACCGGATCTAATGGAAAAACATTCAGCTGGGTCAGCAGACAGACCTGGAACTATTTTTAGACTCTTTCTTTTTCTTTTTCACATGTCTACATAGGATAACCAATTCCATGGAGAAAATAACAGAGCTGATGACTCTATAGAAACATGGGAGAGGAGGAGGGAGGGTTAAGGGAGGAGGGAGCCAACAAACTCAGGGACCAGTGAACAATAAGAGATCTAAAATCAATGGCAAGGAGGTTTGATCATGTGCAATGTAGCTGAGAGAACCTACTGAAAGTTGAATGAGGGTCAAACATGATAATGGAACAGGAGGAAAGTAAAAAAGAAAAATATAAAAGAAATAGGAGGTAAAAGACATTTATAGAAGTAAATATAGGCATTTAATGATAGAAATATAGATCTGTGTAATATATGCGTATGTGTGTTAACTATTAAAGTAGCAGACGGGCATTGAATCTCAATTCAAGTACTCTCTCAATGCAAGAACACTCTTTTTCTAATAACCTGACATTCTGGATATTCATCTTTCCAACATGATTGCTGAAGTCAAAATATGGTGAAGAAAGCTGATGGTGCCCAGCTATGAAAAGATAAAGTATCTGGGATCTTAATGGCTGTGAAGGTAAACAAGTGGCCCTCTAGTAGGGAAGCAACAAAGCCCACATGGAAGAAGCACCGCAGCCTGTGTAATCGCAAGGTGTTAACAGGAGCAGGCATCAGAAGACCCCAAACAAACAAACACAGCAACGCAAATGTCAGGGTATGGAGTGGAGACCCAAAGCCCATCTGTAGATAATTGGACATTCCCTCACAGAAGGGTCACAAGGAAGGAAGGAATCAGCCGTTGTGCTGCATAGATTGAATGGAACACACAATTCTCCAGTTCTACCTTAAAATCCAGCTGGTCCAGGGCACTTACACTGGTATAGATAAGAACTCTTGGCACACAGAATCCCCTCAGGAGCAGATTTGGAAGTAGTGATAACAGGGTAGAGGGAAGGTGGGAGGAGAGGGGGAGAAAGGGGAAAACAACTACAATGATCGATGTATAACACCCACCCCAAAGGGGATGAACAACAGTAACAGGGGTAAAGGTAGACAGCATAAGTGTAAGATATGAAAATAATAGTAATTTACCATTTATCAGGGGTCCACAAAGGTGGGAGGGTGGGGAGAAAGGGGGAAAAGAGGAGCTGATACTAAGAGTTCAAACAGAAAAAAAGTGTTTTGTAAATGATGATGGCAACATATGTACAAATTTTCTATACAATTGATTTATGGATTGTTCATTAGTACATATTCCTTTGGGGGGGCATCACTGCCCTCTGGTGGGAGTTGGAGGCCCAGCCTTGCTCCTGAAGAGCTGCTGCTGGATCTGAACCGCCAACCCTGTGGGTCACAGTCCCGCACACAATCACTATGCCACCAGGGTTCAGCCCCTGATTTATGGATTGCTATAAGAGATGTAAGAGCCCCTAATACAAGGATTTATCAATTAAAAAAACAACAAACAAAAACTTTCCAGATGAAATGTTGTCTCATAGCGAATCTGGAATTCATTGCACCAGGTTGGACTACTAATCAAGAGTCTATGTAGAAGTCTTGAAATGATAGTGCAACAGTGTGTGACAAAAACTTGTGGCAGATGAGAAACTGGTTTTGCCACCAAGAAAATGCACCTGCTCATACAGCCATCTCAGCACACACAGCATGCCTCTCTTTCCCCATGTACCTTACTCTCCTGACCTCATTCTGAGAGACTTCTTTTTGTTCCTGAGAATGCAGAGTGACATTAAAGGACAGTGATTTGAAGATGTAGAAGAGGTGAAGAAAAAATGAGGGAGGTGCTGTCAGCCATCCAAACAAATGAATTTGAAAAATGTTTCTGAGAATGGAAATGCAGAGTTGACAAATATATTCAGTGCAATGGAGAGTACTTTGAAATTGTTTTGTTAAAAATTAATAAATTGCTTTGAAAAAAACATTCTATAGGGTATACTCTCTTACATCAGAAAAAGAGAGTGAAAATGGTTGCACAACTCAAGGAAAATAATCATTATCACGGAGTTGTACATGCAGACATGATTGAGTGATTTTATGTTTTTCTATGTATATTCTTAGTAGCAATGAAATAAAAAAAGGGGCTGAGCCCCAGTGGCATAGTGGTTGTGCGCGGGACTGCGGCCCACTGGGACAGAGGTTCAATTCCCGCTCACAGGAGCAAAGGCTGGGCCTCCTACTCCCACCACCAGGGCAGTGATGCCTAAAAAAATTTTTTTTTAAATAATAAAAGAAAAAAAGAAAAATCCCAATGAAGTAGTGCTACACTTAAATGTGAGACAACTGCAAAATGTCTATGGAAAATGGAATGGAAAGATCATGTCATTTTCTCATGAAGATTTTGAAGTCATCCTGTCCACGAGTTTGCCAGTAATCAGTATCAACTTGATGGTGACTGGGACTTTTAACTTAATACTACAACATCTCTCCAACCGTCACATTTGATGGCATCACGGGATGAGAAAAAAGAAGGAAAAAGAAACCTCGTGAATCCCCTTTGACCAAGGAGTATCTTCAAAGGAAGCCAAGAAAGAATACAGCAGATCCTTTCTTTTCTGGAAAATTTCCTAACAGGTGGCAGGTGATTTCAGAAAAGAAGCGTTGTGTTTTCTGTGTAGCGTGCATTGGAAAACTTCTCAAGAGGCTGGATAGTGTTGTCATTAAGAGCTAGCACTTTGTAGTTATATCACCCTGAACATAAATTCTATGGGACCTCTCTCCTTGAATGATTTTCTCATCTTGTTTTCTTCATCAGTCAAGCAACAATAGTAAGAGTGTGCACGTCAATGCTGTTCTTGTATCAAAAGTCATTCATGCCTGTCTTAAAGTACGGGTTTGTCCACGTTTACTTGTCCTGATGATCAATGTCATTATAACTGGCTTGGCTGTCCAGGCTCCCGAGTGGTGCTGTGGGCTGGTGCACACACCACAGCCAGACCACCCCAACCACTGTAACAAACACGTCCAATCTCATGAAGGCCATGGCCTTTGACTTCGTGTCACTGACATCACTAACAATTAAGCATCCTTCCCTTTGGGCCACAGAGAAGCACAATTACATTTATATTTTTCACTGTAGTAACCAGGCAACAGAGAGATTTTTGTCTTTTTCTTTCACAAAATGAAAGTGTTCACTATATTGCACTCTATTTAAGCATAGAGCAGGTTGGGGCAGCTGAATCACCTGTACTTCCTGAGAGCTTCAATTAGGAACCATGGCTTTTAGCATAGCTCACTAATTATTCCACGTGTATTGAACTGAATTGAGAACAGATAGAGACATGCAAGAGCAGATAAAAACCTCACTCTATTAGGTCTAGATCAGAGCTCCTCCAAAGACAGATGCCTGTTGTTGAGAAAGGATGGCTCTTGTCTGAACTCTGCCATGTCATTCTAAACAAGTGACCTGGGCCTCCATTTCCTTTTCTGAAAATAAGGGGCCCTGGTGGCATGTAAGTTAGTGGGCAGCTAAGCACAAGGTCATCAGTGTGAAAGCACCAGCAGCTAATCAGGAGAAAGATGAGACTTACTACTCCTGTAAAAAGTTAGTCTTAGAAACGCACAGAGACAGTTACACACGGCCCAATAGGATCACTAAGATCAGACTTGACTCTATGCGGTGAGTTTAGTTTGGATTTTTAAAATAAGCCTATTAGAGTTGTTTGTGTTAGTGGACACCAAGAAGGCTCCAACTCCTGGCAAGATTTTGTATAAACTAAAACCAAGCACTGTCATAAAGTCGATGCTAACTCACGGGGACACCTTAAGACAGGGTAGAACTTCTTCCCCTGTGCATTTTCCAGACTGTGTCTGGGGAGTAGAAACAATATGTTGAGTAGAACAAAAATTGCCTGGCCCTAGGCCATCTCCATGGTGTTTGTGACCTTTGAATTCATTGTTGTGTCAATTTGTCTCAGGGAAGGACTCCCTCATTTTCACTGATCCTCTACTACTTCTCTAACAGATCGTAAATTGGAAATCTAATAGATTTCCTAAGGACATGTTCAAAGTAAGATAATCTCACCATCCCACATCTAAAGAAGATTCTATTTTAATTTCTAATAATCTAGTTTGGTCTGTCTGTCTAGAATTTCCTGGTATATCCCATATTCTTTGCTCATATCACAATTCAATCTCATTCATTCTTATTTAGTCGTCTTTTTCATTTTTCCACTTTATGCATGCATATTAGGGAACTGAAAAAAAACTATGAATTTTCCAAACTGTTGAATTCTTCTATGATTAAGTTTCATACAATTACAGGAAAAATTTTCGGATTAGAAAAAAAAGAATTTTAATTGCATTATAAATAAACCTGTGGCTTTTAGTGAGCAGGAGCTTCAAAGAAAATCCCTCACAAATTTGAGAAAAGAAAATCTTCAAACTCAGAACATCTATTTGCCTTTGATTCATTAGCAATACTCTCTACCATGGGTCCAGAAGACCTGGTCAATCTGTGTTCACTTAGAGTTATCATTAATGTGATCAGTAGCTCCATTTAGAATTTTGTTCTCTTTCGTTGGAAGTTAGTTGTAGTTGTGATGGGATAAGAATTCTCAATGAGCAAATGAAGCATTAGGTGAGGCACAGGCTTGCCAAGTATATCCCAGGCTATCAGTGAAAGACTCTATAACCCAGATAGCAGACATTGTGGGAAATGACTGGCAGGAGTCTGCAAGTCGCCTCTTCACTGCATTTTTTCCTTCCCTCCCTAATCCCCAGTTGCCATCTCAATTCTGTTTTCTAAAATTCCTTTGTAATCCCAGGTCTGTCATGGTGCAAACTTAGACAACTTGTGTAAGATTGTTTCCATAAATGTACTTTAAAAGATGACTTAGTATTAGATAACTTTAAAGAGAAAGTAAGTCCTACTATATGCATATAAGCATTATGCTTATAGGAGGAAAAGTTACCATAACTTCTTCAATGTGACTAAGCTATTTGAGGAAATGAGTCACTGTACCTCAGCGTTCAGGGCCATGATCATGGAGGATATGAAGGGAAATTAACATAACATGTCACAAAGCACCATGTTCTAACTCCTATTTTGGTGAGTAGTTAATTGAACATTAAATGCTCTTGGGGGCAGGCCATGTAAGGGGCAACTATTGATATTGCCTTGTCTGGGGAAATGAAAAATAAAGAATATTGAAAGTCACAGGGAAACAATTATTCCAATGCACTGATAGACCAGAAGAACATCAGTATCCGTGACCGGTAGACAAGAATGACTACATGTTGTCTAGCTCCTATTAGGAACTGCTCTAAAAAGATCACACTGGAAGTTCCCAGACAGAGTGAGAGAAAAACATGGAACAAAACTCAAGATCACCAAAAAGACTAGTCTGACCAGACAGAAATTGGTGGAACCCCCAAATTATAGCAAGTAATCACCCTCAAGGTGTGGACATGAACGCACCCCAGGATTCAATTTCCAGCCAAACAATAGGCAGGTCTAAAAGGGAAACAATAACATTAGTGAGGTACATGGACTTTAGACTAGCTAGTCAATTGACATAAAAAGGGCAGCATTAATACAAAGAAAAGTTTGGAACAGTTAAGAGTGAAAAAGACAGGAAAATGAAAACACAGGGAGGAAATATAATATGTGATCAATATATGAAGCAAAATGTGTATGAATTATTGAATGGAAAAACCATCTGCTCCGTCAACATCCAAACAATCCATAATAAAAAGGTTTTTAAAACTACCCACAATAAAGTGTGTAAGTTATTCACAAACATCAAATTATCCATTATTTTGCTTATTTGAGATATCTAGAATAAGCAAATAATATAAAGTATTATAAAGATCAATGTTTATTAGTAGATACCTGAATTTAGAAACTTGATGCAATGAATGATAATGACATAAGACTAGATGAATTATTGAATTACATCAGGACATCAAACACGAAAAAAAAAACAAAAGCTGTTAAAATGACAGGAGAGAATGGAATGACCAAAATGAGTGTCCAAAAAGACTTTGAAAGTTTCTCTTGAACCAAGTGCAAGTATTCATGAAACAGAAAAGTCCAAAGGGTCTGAAAGCAAGTAAAGAATGTATTGCTACAAAATCATAGAGATTTTTCCTATAAACAATAATATAAAAATGACAAATATCAAACAATATCAAAATGTAAAGTGATTGTTTTTCAATATATCCTCCATTAAGCATTTCTCTCTCGGTAACTTTTCCTGGAAGAATTTTTGCTCTTAGATGTACACCACATCAGTCCTGTGAATTTGACTTCCTCACAAGAATCCAATTACGCTCCTTTTATATGTTCATCAAGTTTGGGGGAAAAGTGAAATCTGAGGAGGCAAGATCAGGGTTGTGGGGGTGAGGTAAGTTTTCTCATTGGAATTCTCCTTAGGAAAGCCCTTGCTATTCTGGAAGAATGAACAAATGCATTGCCATGATCGGGGAGGGGGAAATTGTTCAGTGCAACCTCCCTGACTTTTTTCCCACTGGTGTAGCTTTCCATTTATTAAAACTTCTTCATAAGTCCCCACGATATTCCTATATCCTCAAAAAATCTATTGAGATTATCCTTTCAGAATAAAATTTGTGAATACACCATAACTTTCTGAGTTGATCCTCTGTCTTGTGTCTAATTGGTTCAGCAGATCCTTTCTGAAGGCAATGTTTTGATTGGATCTCTTTCTGGAGGCACACTAATGAGACTAAGACTCATGTACTACTGAGACTGTCTGTTACCATTTACTGATCACAGATTACAAGTTTAAACCATTTGTTAGAGGGAAACCTATTCATTTATGAACTTAAATAATGAAATATGCAAAGGTCTAGAAAAGAAAACAAAAAGGAGTGAGAATGCACAGCATTTCTCAAGCTGGAAGAGTTGAAGGGAAAAAAATCAAGTATCAAGTTGAAATATTAAAGTATTCTATTGGCAAAGTAGAAGTACCTGTGTGGGTTTCTTAGACCGTGACGCTTTATGGAAATAGGAAACCTTGTTTTTCTTCCATAAAGAGGCCGGTGGTTTCAAATTACTGAGTATGCAGTTAGCAGCCCGTGACATAAAAACGATGCCGTGCCGCCAGTCTGCGAAGTCTACAGGGTTACTCTGACGCCATCCTATAGGGTTGAGATGAGTCAGAATCAACTGGATGGCAATGAATTTTTTAAGTACAGGCAAAATATTGAAGGAAGCAGAAATATTAAATGACTAGAGAAAGTCACTGGAAAAAATTAGTAGAAGTCCAACAATTTTAGAAAGTAGTATGTAATCAAGAACAGATGGTGCAGACGGTCCAAGATGAACTGAAGGCATTGGTAAAACCCAAGGCTCAAGGAATTGATTCATACAAACTGAGATGTTGCAATAAATGAATGAAATGCTAGACATGCTCACTTGTATATGACAAGGAATTTGGGAAACAGCTACATGGTAAATCGACTGAAAGAGGTCCATATATGAACTATATGAAACAAAATATTTTCATAATAATACTGTCCTATTAAAAATATAGGAAGCATTCCACTGCTTAACTTTTTTTAAGTTTAAAGTTGGCCAAATTGAAATAGCATTGAATAACATTGAAAGGCTATGTGAATATAGCAAAAGAATTATTGATTGAGCACTTACAATGTTGTGGAGCCTCTTCTACCATCTTTGTCAGGAAATATCTGTGCATCACATGTACCCCAAACCACCTTGACTAATATACTGAACCAGTATGCAGCATTATGTTGAACATGCAACCATATTAATAACAGAGTTTGTATGCTAGCCTGGGTAGACTAGAGAAACAAATTCATAGACATGCATATGGATATAAGGGAAAGGTTTATATACAAGAGGAATGGAACACTGAGAAAGCATTCCAACCCAGTCCAGTCCAAGGTCATAAATCCAACATTAGCCCTTATGTCAATACTAGTCTATAGTCTCCTGACTCACGAGGCACGTGCAGTCAAAGCATTCCAGCACTGGCAGGGGTCTCCCCATGGCTCCTCACTTCCAGGGCTCAGGGTCCCTCAACAGCATCCAGTAGTGGTAGAAGCAACTCAGCGCTGGCACGGTCCACATGGCTTCTCCAGCTTCAGAGGTCTGGTTCCATCAGGGTATGGCCATGTGGCTCCTCATCCGGCCCCTCCAGCTCCTTGGACTCTGCCATCTTGTCTTGTCAGTAGTTTGTTGTCTTCAAGACTGGCTCACAACAACTGGGGAAAACTGTCTCTCATCTTCACAAGGGAAATACCGTGAGACTTCCTAGAAGTCTCAGGAGAAATCTATGCCCATGCAGAGGCCTCATTGGCTACTCAATGGCTATCTCCAGATTAACAGGCTAGACTCCACCCCTACATCTCAATCATGAAATTGACATAGGTATGACCACCACAGTTTGTGTTATCATTTATCTTTCATGTTAAAAGCATAAATCGGCATTTTATGACCTTGCTCTTCATAGCAGTAGATCCTGTCAACTTGCTAAGGGATGGAGTCTAGCCTGTCAATCAGGTCACAGTTTGCTGACCTCATTTGGAGATGTGAAAAAGGTTATTAGCTCATTAGAGAGCAGACACACTCTCTATTTCATCTCCCTGATGAAAAGTCACATGTGCTACACATGTGGAGCTAGATGGAGCTAGAGCCCTGGGGCTGGAGGAGACACGTAGAGACAAATGACAGTACTGAGATGCTTCCACCACCACTGGATTCACAACACTGTCCACCCACTGGCCTGTGATCCTTCTTCCTGCATTCAGTGTCTTTGCATGTGCTGTATTTAAGTCTGAAGAAGAATTTATAGACTGGCAACGGACTTATGGGCTAATATAGGATTTATGAAGTTAGCCTGGACTGTTTTCTTAATGTACAATTGCTCTTTTATATAGAGCTCTTTCTTATCCACACGTGAGTGTCTATGAACTTGTTTCTCTTGTCATCCCTGACTAACACAATCTTGTTCACCTCCAGGGATATGATCTACACTGGAGCTTCAGGTTATCATGATCTGCTGCCTCCTGATCAGTATCACTGCTTCCACATTCGGTCAGACAGCATAGGGTTGAACATTTTTTCTGAATATTAAGAAGAGACTTCTGGTGAGCACAAGCCCATAATTTACCTAATATCCTGTGGACATCTAGGACCCTCAAGAGACAGCCATAACAAAATGAGGGTGAGCGGA
Organism: Nesogale talazaci; assembly: GCA_004026705.1. Lineage (NCBI taxonomy): Eukaryota > Metazoa > Chordata > Mammalia > Afrosoricida > Tenrecidae > Nesogale > Nesogale talazaci. The sequence continues at coordinate 267,871 of PVJH01000585.1, forward strand.
GACATCAGGGAACATAAGATATGACAAAACAATAATTTCTAAAGTCATGAGGGATGGTGGGGCAGGGGGGCTCAGGGAGGAGAAGGGATGAGAAGCCAAAATCAAGGGCTCAAGTGGAAAAGCAGAGATGTGGAGAATGATGACAACAGCAGGCAGGCAAAGGGGCTTGGCACAGTATATGAATGTGTGTATTGTGATAAGTGATGCATGAGCCCCCAGTAGAAGGATTTTTAAAAGGGAGAGAGAGAAGATCTAGTTCTCTGGATCCTTGGAGTTCCTCAAGAAAACCACCCATTCCTTGCTCAGACACCCTCAAGCAAAGCTTACAAAGAAAGCGCTCTGAGCTCCCGCATAGCCCCTTGTGTCTGTATCTCAATATGCCCGAGTGGTCCAAACACCTCGTGACCCGCTGCAAACATAAGGGTTGGCAGTTCAAAGTCACTCAGCAGTGCCTCTGAAGAGCAACCTGGTAAAGCGATGAATGCCCTACAAAAAGTAGTTCTGCTCTGTGATGCATGGGATCACTGGAGTCAGAATTTATTTTTCTGAAGAGAACAGCAAAAACCATCGATAAAGAAGAAACATTCTAACATACAAGAGACCACAGTGCATAGGCAGAGGACTTTGGAAGAAACAGACCCAATATAGAGAGTGGGAGAAAACTTAAAAACTATTTCCTCACTCAGTAACTTTTAGGTTTTCAGAACATAGAGACAGACACAATACGCAAGTCATGTAAAATTAATATTATTTACTTCTTTGGTCTGAAAGAAATTAATAGGATGGTTAAAAAATAAATTTAAATAAATCTCTCTAGAAGGTAGAATTTAGGACAATAGATGGATTAGCCCAGAAGCTTCAGCAACTGAGAAACAAGCAGTCCCAAAAGGGTGAATTGACACTAAAAAAATACAATTTAACTATTTTAAAGAACACGAGTTTCTAGGTTGAAAGATGTCACTGAGGAGCAGCAAATGCACTTTGAAAAATACTCCAACCAAGTCACATCATTGTAACTTGAGAACATGAGAAAAAAAGTCAGAAAAAAAATAATGTATAAAAAACTTATGGAAGGGAAAGTCCGATCAAAATCAAAAACTCAGAATAGCTTTAGATTTCCCACTAACAAAGCACTAATCCAACTAGAGTGCAATGGGTACATACCTTTAAAATTCAGGGGGGAAAGGCAAAAACAAAAAACGGTTTGTTACCTAGAATTCTATACCTAATAAGTCTCCACTAAAGCAAATTATATACCCAGTCAACAGATTTTTATTGTTAGGTGTTGACGAGTTGGTTCCGATTTACAGTGACCTTATGAAATACAGAGCAAAGCACTGCTCAGCTAGGACCAGACTCCCAAATGTTCCTGAATTTCAATCCATTGTTGCAACCATTGTCAATACATCTTGTTGAGGGTCTTCCTCTTTTTGCCTGACCCTCCACTTTACTCTGTATAATGTACTGCAAAGACTCTTCGGCCAAGAAGCCAGTAGTAAAAAGATATTTTCATAAAATAGAGGCATGAAAATTATACCAATCTTGTATCATTTCTCAAGAAGTTACCTGAAAAAAACATGAACCAAGAAAATGAAAAGAAAATCTAAAGAGAGAAATAGAGGATGTAAAACAGAAAAATTAAAGGACTTCCCAGGATGATGATATGATGATGATGATGATGATAATGATGATGATGGGAAATCACAGGAGGACTGGAGAATAATGGATCCAGATAAGAACAAAACACCAAGTTCTAGAAGGGGGCTGTCTTTAAAAAAAAAAAAAAAAGGAAAGCCATTTGACAATCCAGCATGTTAGAACACATCAGGAAAGATTCCATGTACACTGAAGAAAGCAAGCTGAGTTAATAATTTGTAAGCTTCACAATAAGTAAATGTTAAACTACACTAGTTATAAACTTCAAGGGAAAAAAGTTAAAACAAAAAAATGTAAGAATATAGGCACTATCTGGGTGTACATACATATGTATTCAAATGAATATGAAGTCTCTATCTTTACATCCTTATTTTGACATGTATTAAAAGAGGGTAGGAGAGCTAAATCCTTATTAAATGTTCCTTGTTCCTACATCTGGAAGCTAATCTGTATTTTAAAACGTAGAAAACAATGCAAGATAAAAGTTTACATTGCATGAGACCACTATGACAAAAGAAAAATCATGATAAAGATTTTCCAACCCAAAGAAACAGATTTTGTAGGCTAGCAAGGCTGGGAAGGAGCAAGAGGAACAAAGCAATAAGCTAATGAGTAGGCAGATTGTAACATGGGAGAAGACGAAGGTAACATCCTAAAATAGGGAGCAAAGGTCAAAGGCGGGGTGGGAGGCAGAGCAAGCATTGGGAAGCTTGCCAAGTTGTTTGAGTTGTTGAATACAAAAAGAATCATCTGAAATGTAAACCCCCACTTAATTAACAATCTTTCTTTTTCAAGTTCATGGAGGTAAACAACAATGAAAATACAATTAAAAGAATTGAGAATGGCAGTTTTCACAAGTGGGAAAGCAAATTGGAGAGAAGCTTAAGGAAACACTGTAAGTTCAAGAAATTTTTTCATTTTTAAGGGCATGTGTATTATTTTGATAAACATCATATATTACATTTCAAAGAACAAACAAGAATACTAAGATTATGACAACATTATAATACTTCATATATAGACTCATTTTATTTTTCCCATAACCCTCTAAGGTAGATACTCTTATTTTAATGTTCATTTTATAAATCAGAAATCCGAGTCACAGGGACCTTAAGTAACTTGCCCCAAGTTTCACAGTTAGAAAGCAGTGACAATAGAATTGTAACCCACACAATTTAGCCTGCATCCCTAATCATCTAAACAGCATTTGCTTGATTAAATGTTCATCCAGCAACTCCAGTGCTTTCTGAAGGCTGGCCCACAATTTTTCGCAGAGAACAGTTCTGAGTTTACCCCCTCAGTGTATTTCCAGTACCCTAGTCTTATGCTTTAATTGCAGTGATTCTAGCTTAGAAAATTATTCAGCATGGCTATTAAAAATGTCTTCAAAAAAGCACCCACACAATGTCTAAAGAAAGGCAGATTGCTGAAAGGTTGTGCTGAAAACATCACCTCATTAATTTACCACACATATCACTGATAGTAAGAATTCTGGGAAGAGAAGGAACTGTGTCAGCCGCAAAGTATGCAAGAATCTGTGTCACCTTTGGTTTTCATGAACTTTTTGTCGTCATTTGGGTGAAAGCTCATCAAAAATAAAATGGGTTCTACTTCAACAATTCAAAGACAGTTTGCTTCCTGACATTGATTGCAATCCCGGGTAACAGCGTTTCCACTTCTTCCCTGTGTTCGTGGTTCCCCTTGTACTGCTCTCCTGACCTTCCTGCACTTTCAGCTTCCCTCCTCAGTAAAAGGCACTCTTTTTGAGCTCCTGCAGCTGACTGTGGTCTGAAAGTTGGGCCATGTGAGTGAGTTCTGTTCCAGGCAGCTTCAGTCCACATTTTCCTCCTACTCTACCCAGCATCTTCTGTTGTGACTTCGTTCAGATTGGTCGGCAATGATCACCAGGCCATTCTGGTGACATTCTACTTCTGGTCTCACTCAGAGAGGCAGAAGCTTACATGACCCCGCGGTTCTCTGGACTAATTGTTTCCATGCATTTTTTATTTTCTTCACTCTTCTTTGCTTCAGGTAGGGAGAGGTTTATGTTAGGTGGTGTGGTGTCAATATGAAGATACATAAAAATGTAGGAGTGGGGGGTAGCCTGTCAATCAGCTCACAGTCTGATGACACTTTGTAGGTGTGGCCTTCTCATAAGGAGGGTTCTGTGAACATCTCTTCTCTCTCTGCCTTCAGCTCCATGCTGGTTGACCTTCATTTTTGCCAGAGCCACTGCCATTGGACCCATAAGACTTTGAACCCACCCATCTGTGATCTTGCATTCTGCATTATTACTTGAGGCTGTGTGAGTCTAAAGAGAGATTTACAGGTTAGTATAGGATTTATGGACTTGAGTTGGACAGGGCTGTGATGTTTTCTCCTTCTTGCTATAAAGCTCTTTCTTGCACATATATGAGTGTCACACACTTTTAAGATCATAGACACTACTCCAGTGGAATATAGACATATTGTCAATATGAAAAATAAAAGTATTAAAGAGCAAGCATGTTACTTTGAGGATGAAAATGCGCCTTACCTAAGCCATGGTATTCCTCGTTGCATCATATGCATGTAAAAGGTGGACACTGAATGACTGTAGAATACATGCATTTGAATGGTGGTGCTGGAAAACACTGAAAGTACCATAGCCTGCTAAAGGTTTCCAAAACCCATCTGCATTGGAAGAAGACCAAGAGTGCTCCTTAGAGTCAAGGATGGCAAGTCTTTATCTTGCTTGTTTTGGACGTATTGTCAGGAGAGACCAGTCCCTGAATGAGGACATCATGTTTAGAACAGTGAAAAAGAAGGTCCTCAACAAGATGGACTGAAACAGTGGCTCCATCACTGGGCTCGAGCATAGAAACAATTGTGAAGATGACGCAGGACCTCGCAGCGTTACATTCTGCTTTGCTCAGGATCTCTGTGGGTCAGAGATGGTTTGATGGCACCAAACAACAGCATTGGTTTCCATGGTGCCATGAGGCAGACAGCTATGACATTAGTACTTCAAGTATCATGAGAGTCACTCATCTTGGACATGTGTCAGCAGAGCTTCTAGATTAAGAAATAGAGTGGGAAGGAAATCCTGGAACTCCAGCTTCAAAAATGAGTGCATGGAAACCTTCTGAACCACAATAGATCAGTATCTGTCATTCAGATGGGAAGAGATGACAACCACACAATGGATTCCAGTGTATCAATGGTCATGCAAGATGGCACATCTAGTAGACCCTGAAACATTATTCTTGTGCATCGTGTTTCCTTGATTTAAACTAACGGACAACAGCAGCATGGGGCATTTTATACTATTTCCTTTCTTGGAGGTTTTCCCAACTCAACAGAGAGGTGACAGCAGCATACAAAGGAACATCCATAAACCTCCAACATTTGGGAGTGCGACTATTGACCATCTTGATATAAGGCTGAAATCTTTATGGAAGATTGTCACCAAAGCCTTTTTCCACTTTGTACTAGGTGGATTTGAACACCCAACCTCCAGATTAGTAGTATTCAAGTGCAATTTTCACTAGTCAGGGGTCTCTGATGATAGGTTAAACCAAAACTAAAACTACTGAGATGAAGTAGATTCAGAATCACAGTATCCTTCTAGAACAGGGTTTCCAAGGCTGTAGATCTTTATGGAAGCAGACTGAGTCATCTTTCTTCCTAAGAGGGACTGCAAAGTTCAAATCCCTGACCTTTCTACTAGCAGCTCAACAATTAACCCACTGCACTCCTAGGGTTCCTTAGTGGTAGGTCAGAAGGGTACATTACTGAGCAAAGGCAAACAGGAGAAAAACACAAGCAGCAGCGAGGAACGAGTTCAGAATTATCTACCCCTAGAATATGGTAATCCTACATCCAAATCATCCAGCCATCATCTGAACGTTAAATTTTGGCATTTAACCACAAAGTCATGTTTTGTCTCAGGAAGTATTGCTTCAAAATTTAAAGGAAATCCACATGCATTTAAATATTCCACACCATGTGTCTCTTTTATTTCTTTCTTTGGATATTTCTGTTGAGAGAAATTGACCCAAGTGACTGCTTAGATCATAGTGAGGAAACCACTTTATTTTGAGTTGTGAATATTAGACAATGGATCTCTTAAGTTCTGTCAATGAGGAGCTTTTCTAAAGGAGCCCCTTGCTAAAAGTTGCTCAGAAGGGAGTGCTAACAACCTCACTTGTTGTATGCAAGTTAAGAAACAGATAAAAGAGGAAACATCTCGAGTAATTTCATCTGTAAGAGAAAGAGGAAACGTTAAATAAAGTACATAAAAATTATGGTTTTTCATACTTCATACTTTGAAAATTTGTTAAGTTTTTATGAGAGCATTGAAAAAAGTAATTAGAAAGTAGATATTTTATAATATTGCTCAATTTAAAAATAATAAGTTTTCATCACAGATATCACTTATGAATTCAAAATGTTCCATATGAAATTATCACTTTCCTTCAGTAGTGGAGGAGCTATTTGGTTCCAAGTTTAATCAGGAATCATGTGATGAAAGGAGCACAGTTTCTTTTGATTTGATTGTGCTTTGGTAAATTTTTTCACTTTAATAAAACAAGTTTGCATGGTTAGAAAACTGTAAATGTAGTCTTATCTTGGGGCAGGAGGACAGGAGGAAAGAGAAAAGGAGATGAAGATGGAGACTGGTGAGGGAGAAGTTTGGATGGGAATAGAATGGAGGAGAGAGGAAATGGAACTGAGAAGAAAAAGAGAGAGGGCAGGAAATCAAAGAATGTGAGAAATATTGGTTTAAAAGTGTAGGCACGGCTGAGCCCCGGTGGCGTAGTGGTTGAGTGCAGGACTGCGGCCCACTGGCTTGGCGATTCAAATCCAGCAACAGCAAGACTGGGTAGCTCCCACGACCAGCAGAGGGTAGTGATGTCCCCCTAAATAAATAAATAATAAAAGTATAGGCACTCCTATCATTTCTTTATTGTTACTTGTTTTTATCCTCAAAAAAGACTAAAATTTAGCTCCTACCAAGAGCAGGGGAAAATGTAGTCACCAAAAGAGCTATCCAGGTTCATCAACCCAGATGGCATTGCAATACATACCTTCCTGTTCCTACCCAACCACCTGTTCCTGCCCATCTCCCTTTCACACCTGTTCCTGGCCATCTCCTCTTCTCTCAGACCAGGGCTCAACTCTTGGGGATTCCTTACGTTACTTACGTAGCATTGGCTGCACTCAGAGTGGTTACTTATTTCTTCATAGAGCTTCCCCCATATCAGTTCATAGAGAATCCTTAGTAATATCTATTACAAATTTTAATCATAGTATATATGATAAATATAACTAGGTATTTCTTAAATTCAATTTTTTACTATTAGACAAATGTTAACAAAATTGTCTCATAAAATCTTTCCATTATTTGGCATGATACAATTATTTTCAATTATATGAATGCCAAAATTGTTTCATAAAATCTTTCTATACAAATACATTATTTGACACTAATTAGATTATTAGTTGTTGAAAGGATTTTTATATTGTTCTCCTTTTCTTCTACTTACCACTTCATTCTTTATAATTAGTAATAACAATCATAATAAATAAACAAATAAGTTCATTAATACTACTTCATCAAGCCTCACACTTTTCTACCTTTTGCTTCTTTGGTCCTTGGACCCAGCAGCAAGAAGAGTGAGAAAGCTCTTCAGTGCATCAGCTGACCCATGAATGAAGTCTGACTGGGCTCTTCCCCTCTCTCTGCAGCTCGGTAGGTAGCTTTCCTGTTAAAAATTCCCTTCTCACTATAAACTCCTCAACTTACATACAATGATAAGTGATAATTCTCTAGAAAACACAACCTAATACAGCATTAAAAATAATCAGTCCAATCAGTAAATGGGAAAAAGAAAAACAAGACATCTCACCAAAGAGGATCTATTGATAGCAAATGAACAAATGAAAAGATATACAGCATCATTAGCTATTAGATGTCTGCAAGTTAAAACCATGATGACATATTAATACACCCTTATTAGAAAATTTAAAATAATGGCAATATTTGTAAAGAATGTTGGCAAGAATGTAAAGAAATGGACTATATGGCAGATGAAAATTTAAGATGGCTTATCCATTCTGAAAGCTGGTTTAACAGATTCTTTAAAAACAAAAATAAATGATAAACTGATACCAAGGGCTCAAGTAGAAAATTTTGGGGAAAAGGATGATGGCAACACGTATACAAATGTGCTTGACACAATGGATGGATGGATGGGTTGTGATAAGAGTTGTATTAGCCCCCAATAAAATGATTTTTTAAAATAAAACCTAAGCATACATTTAGCACAGGACACAGCAGTCATATTACGGGGCTTTTATTCCAGAGGGAAAAAAATACGTCCACCTAGAAGTCTATAATGGATCAAACTCAAGCCCAACCCACTGCAGTCAAGAAAATTTTGACTCATAGGGACCTTTATAGACTAATAGACTAGAATCCCTCCATAGGATCTGAGGCGGCAAATCTTTACTGAAGCAGACTGCCACATATTACTGCTCACAGGATCTAGAAATCAAGAATAATATTCATGTCCCTCGGTGTTAAATACACCATGAATCCTACGTGGCAAGGAAAAGGTAGGTACTATTGATGCACGCAACAAACCAGACAAATCTTGAAGGTATTATTCTAAGAGGGGAAGCAAGGGTGGTGTTCAAAGTTAACCTGCATTTGCTAATGGGGCGCAGCTCAAAGTGAGAAGAAACATTGACAATTATACATTCAAAATTGAAATGGGATGCACAGTCATTGAGCGTGTGTACATGTGGCAATAACATGTCTTCCCAGCTCCCTGCCATGGTGCCTGCCGCCCGGAAGGCCACCACCAAGGTAATTTTCCTCCATGGATTGAGAAACACGGAGCATGGATGGGCAGAAGCCTTTGCTGGAATCAGAAGTTCACACATCAAATATATCTGCCCACATGCACCAGCTATGCCTGTTACATTAAATATGAACATGCCTATGCCTTCTTGGTTTGATATTATCGGGCTTTCACCAGATGCACAGGAGGAGGAGCCTGGAATCAAGCAAGCTGCAGAAAACCTCCAAGCATTAATAGATCAAGAGGTGAAGAATGGAATTCCTTCTAAGAGAATAATTTTGAGAGAATTTTCTCAGGGTGGAGCTTTGTCTTTATATACTGCTCTTACCACACAGCAGAAACTAGCAGGAATCATTGGGCTCAATTGCTGGCTTCCACTACGGGCTTCATCTCCACAGGGTCCAAGTAGTGGTGTTAATAAAGAGATTGCTGTTCTCCAGTGCCATTGAGATTGTGACCCTTTAGTTCCCCTAAGTTTCGGCTCCCTTACAGTAGAAAAGCGAAAAACATTAGTGAATTCAGCCAATGTAACCTTCAAGATCTATGAAAGCATGATGCATAGCTCCTGTCAACAGGAAATGATGGATGTCAAGCAATTCATTGAAAAGCTCCTACCTACCTCCAGTGGATTGATGCCAGTAAGGCCTTGTGCAGGAAGTACACCAGCATTATAACCATAGAGTAGAAGCCTGTTCCTGTTCCCAAGTCTGAAGCTACTCGTGTTTGCAGTGTTGAAATGTTTAGCAAATATAAGCCAGTGACAAGCCAAATGGGAAACTTAAGATCTTTTATGTTTTTAGATGTGTACTTGTATAATATGATCCAGAATATACTAGTATTAAAATAGATGAAGCAGCTAGCTTCTTTTCAAATATAATGCAGCAAAATAAGATACTGACACCAGATTTTTTATTACATTATTTGAAGTTTATTGATATGCTTACTGGAAATTTGTTCGCATATAAATGAACTGTTATAAATCATTTGTGCATGCTGTGACTTAAACTGTGGATTTATTTCAAAATTGCTTATTCACCATACAGTATCCATATTTATATTATATGCATAATGATTATGATACAGAAAAAAATGAGATATTATTACACTATTTCTAGTAGTAGGGATACTGCTTTTACATATTAATGAATGAGAAATAGTGTTACTTTTCTCAAGTAGTGGCCCTTTTATTTTAGGGACCAGGTCTTCTGATGTCATTATTTTCTTCAGAAAAGAAATATTTATTTACTTTTTACCCTTCATAATAGACCAAATATTGCCTCTCTGCCATAGACATCTGCTGTTAATGAAAGTTATAATTTGACATTATAAACTATATGTATGGTATTTTAAATGAATTTGTATTTTAAGAAATAAGACATCACTTAAAATTTCTGCACTGCTTTTTTCTGAAACCGTACTTTAGTCCTAGTTAGTTATTATATTTTCTAGTTGAGGTGACAGGAATAATTGAGTAGTTATATTTTTGTATGATCATTTGATAATAGAATTAGGTCTATTCTGTTATATGTTCTGAAATATTTAAGACTTCAATCTTAAAAATTCTAAGTAACTTCTGAGATAATTTGGTATAAGATGAGATTTCTTATACCATAGAGCTTACATATTGTGTACATGTTTGAAACAAACTCTTGTAGAAAATTAGCAATCCACAAAAAAATGTGCTATATTTCCATATGCCAATGGATTTACTTGAAATTTTGACATAATTCAAATAACGTTTAAAATTCTGTTTTTTGTGCAAACAAAAAATTATAACCATTTGACATTAGTCAAAAATTTCAGCTTACAGAAAATTATTTAAAAGCAAATTTATAGCTATTAAAAGTTAGTTAAAACCCTATGCAAAGGGTGTACTTACTAGACAGTAATTGGCAGAAATATATGGTTTGTATGTTTGAGCTGTTATTTTTTTTTGCTGTATTGCAACTGATCAAAACAGAATTAGAAATGCATCTTTGTAAATGGGTGCTAATTTTTCATAGAAATAATTTAGTAAAGCACTATGTAGAATGTTAATAATGAAGTCATATGTTTATATCTGGATTTTAAGATCTTAAACAATCATTTACTAAGTCATTTTCCTTTAAAAATATGAACTCTTATAGTTATATAAATTAGCAAATTTTTATTCATGGTATAACTCTTATTTCACTGAAATATTTTGCTGTGTTGTGGGAAAATGTAGATCTTTTTCACAATTTCTATCAATGTGGAATACAATTTAATTTCCAGAAAAAATAAAATTGAAATGTATTCCATTTATTTCATTTAAAATTGGAATTCATGAAATATGAATCTATGGAAAAAAAATAAAGTGGAATGCACAAAGGTTGATTTCCTAAGCCAGCATGGCAAAATATCCAGCCTCAAAAATGTCCTTAAAATCAATAACAAGTAACATCACATGCCTCACCAAAGCGAAGCTTCATACTAGAGGGAAAGTTAATTAAATGTTTGACAAGCATGGCTCACAAATGTTATAAGTAGTCAAATGACACTTGGCATAAAAAGGGTTCTCCACCTGCCCTAAGAGTTAGTGGACTAAAATGGAATGGTGTTGACCATTGGAAATCAGATAATCATATGGTCTATTATGCCATGAATGACAAATTCAAGAAGAATCAAGTCACAATGATTATCAAAAAGATTATTTTAAGATCTACCTCAAAGGACAATGCTATTGACCTTAACAACATCTATATGTCCACAAAGTTCAGTTAAAATAAATATTACTCAAATTTATACAACAACCACTAAAGCTCGTATGAAAAAATTAAAGAATTCTACCATCTAAAATTGATCAAACATGGAATCAAATAGCATTGATAGTTATTGATGATTTAGAATGCAAAAGCTAGAAACAAAGAGGAAGGGACAATAGTTGAAAATTATGATCTTGATGATACAAATGAAGCTGGAGATTGCAGAATAGAATTTTGCAAGACCAACAACTTGTTCATAGTAAATACTTCTTTTAACAACACAAACGGTAATTACACTCATGGACTTCAGATGGACTATACACAGAAATCAAATTGACTCCATGTGTGGGAAAAGATTATGGAGAAATTCACTATTAGCTGCTAACCCTAGACCAGGGACTGACTCGGGGACATACCATCAGTTGCTCAAATATAAGTTCAGGTGGAAACTCAAGAAAATTAAAGCAAGTCCACAGAGCCAAAATATGACCTTGAGTGTACCCCATGTGAACGTTGAGAACATCTGAAGAACAGTTTTGCTGCATTGAACATTAATGACAGAAGATCTGACGAACTGTGGGAGGACAAGAACATCATTCAAGAAGAAAGAAAAAGTTCATTAAAAAGGCAAGAGAAAAAGTCAAAATGGATGTCGGAACAGACTCTAAAACTTGCTCCTAAATGTAGAATAACTAAATCAAATGGAAGAAAAGATGAAGTCAAAAACTGAGTAGAAAATTTCAAAAGGCAGCACGGGAAGACAAAGAAAAATATTATAATGAAACATGCAAAAGCCCTTAGAGCTGGAAAACCTAAAAGGAAGAACAGACTCAGCATCTTAAACTCAAAGAATTCAAGCCTCACATTGCTATATTGAAATATTGCATGGATAAAATATTGAGTGATGTAGGAAGCATCAAAAGAAGATGGAAAGAATACACACTCATTGTATCAAGAAAAAATAGTTTATCTGTCCCCTACTCCCATCCTCCCTTGCCCTTCACCCCCCACAGTGGCCTAGTGCACAGTTCCTCAGCCTCCTCCACCTCCTCCTCTTCTTTGTTAGATGTGATTCAAGGTGGAGGTACGCAAGGCCAGAGATACCATAGGCCTGCGATCCAGAGCAAGTAGCAAACACTGAATTATAACTCTGCAAGTCTACCATAAAAAACATGGGAGCAAGGAGTCAGCAAGTGGTGTAAGATATAAAAATAATCGCTTATAATTTACCAAGGGTTCGTGAGGGTGAGAGGTGGTGAAGGGAGGGAAAAAATGAGTATCTGCTACCAAGGGTTCAAGTAGAAAGAAAATGTTTTGAAATGGATGAGAGCAACATAAGAATAAATGTGTTAATGCAATTGATTTATGGATTGTTAGAACAGCTAAAACAGCCCCCAATAAAATTATAATTTTAAAAAAATGGCCGCCAATAAAAACTACAGTGCAAAAAATGAGAACGAACAGAGTAGAAAAAGTCTATGGAGACTGAACCTGAGGGTTTTGTGGTGAAAAAAGTGTTGTGAATGGGAAGGTAGACTATTCTCTAAAATGGAAAGGATTTGCTGATGCTGATAATTGTTGGGAAGCTGAAGAAAATTTAGACTAACTAGAATTAATTAAAGCATTGTTTAATCCTCAAAAAGCTGATAAAGAAAAAATGGTAGAAAAGACACTCTTCATCTGACAGAAAATCTAGTAACAGCAAATCAAAAGGAAAAAGAGATGTTGTTAATAAACCTACAGGCTTTGGTAAAGGTCTGGATCCTGAATGAATAATTGATGCCACAGATACCATTGAGAAATTAATATTCTCATTAAACGCAAAGATTCAAATGCGGCAGATATAGTTCTAGCAATGGGGTGAACATGAAATGCCCTCAGATTATAATTTGGTTTTGGGGTGTTTTCTTTTGTAATTTGGTTTTAAGAAGAGATTAAATTGGCATTCTAGTCTAGATGATGCTCAATCATTGTTTGAATTGGTATCTATATCCATAGATGATAGATAGATAGATAGATAGATAGATAGGAGTCTTATAGTTTTATTTTGTTTGAATTGTTAGTGTGAATGATAACTACATTCTAATAGAAATGATTTTGAAATAGTATTAGGGGAGTAACTGGGGTTATTTTGTTGTTTTTTGTTGTTGCATCAATATTACTGATTATTTAAAAAAAATAAAGCTTTCTGCAATTACTTCATTTATCAGAAAAAATATATTGGATACTATAGTATATTATTCCTCTGCATTAGAGAATATCTTTTTAATATTGGAAATTTTGACTTAGTCTTTACTGAATTTAAACTTACCTAGCCTATCATGTATGCTTAAGGATCATTCTTAAGTTTTATGATTCTTTGTGTGTGTGTACATAAATACATGTGTACATTTTATTTTATTTTATTTTTGGCATCACTGCCTCTGGTAGTCGTGGGTGCTACCCAGTGCCGCTCCTGAGAGCCGCCGCTGGATTTGAACCGCCAAGTCCGCGGGCTGCAGTCCCGCACTCAACCACTTGCGCCACCGGGGCTCAGCCCTTATTTTATTTTATATTCATCAAAAACAAAACTATTCTAAATAAAAATGGCATGTAACAACAACAATGGTCATCTTGCTGTTGCTTCAGAAAGGCTACCAACAAACTGGTGAAGAACTGAAAGCAGTAACTTGCCTATGCCAGGATAGTTCCAAAATAGATGTTTGTCCAATTGATTGGAAAAGGTCCATATTTGTACTCATTTCCAAGACAGGTGATTCAACAGAATGGTCAAATTATAGAACAATACTATTGATTTCCTCAGACTCTGGGTATCGAACCAATACCAATTCATAATGGTTCCACATTTAAGTAAAATTTTGCTGGAGAACATCCAAGAACAGTTGTGGCACAGCATTGACAGGTAGCTGCAAAATCCAGCTGGATTCGGAAGAGGACATGAAATAAGGGATCTCATTGCTGAGGTCAGGGTGGTTCTTGGTTGAAAGCAGAGAATATCAGAAAGATGTTTACTTGCGTCTTATTGACTGTGCCATGGCATTCGATTGTGTGGATCATAACAAACGCTGGAAAGCCTTAAGAAGAACAGGAACTGAAGAACACTTCATTGTGCTCAGGTGGGCCTTGAAAACGAATCGAGGCAGTTGTATGAACAAGGGAATAGTGCATAGGTTAAAATCAGTAAAGGGGTGCATCACGGTCGTATCCTCTCACCAAACTTATTCAATCTGCATGTGGAGCAAATAAAGAAGAAGCTGGATAACATGAAGAAGAATGTGACATCAGGATTGGAGAAAGGCTTACTAACAACCTGCCATAGGCGGATGGCACATTCTTGCTTGCTGAAAGTGAGGAGGACCTGAAACATTTGCTGAAAGAGATCAAAGGTTCTACCCTTAAGTATGGATTCCAACTCAGTGTAAAGAAGACCAGAATCCTTATAACTGGGCCAATAAGTAGCAGCATGATAAGTGCAGAAAACTTGGCTCCACAATCAATGCTCATGGGAGAAGCGGTCAAGAGATCAAAAAACACGTTGCATTGAGTAATCTCCAAGAGACATCTTCCAAGTGTCAAAAAGCAAAGATGTTACTTTGAGGACTAAGGTGAACCAGACCCACACCATGTATTTTCAATTGCTTTATATGCATGTCAAACTTGGACACTGAATAAGGAAGACCAAAGAAGAATCAATGTGTATGACTTAAGGTGCTGGTGAAGAATGTTGAAAGTGCCATAGACAGCCAAAGGGCAAACAAATCTGTCTGGAAGAAGTATGATCAGAGAGCTCCTTAGAGCAAGGAAGGAGAGATTTCATATTACATACTTTAGACCAGTCCCTCTGAAGGGTATCATGTTTGGTGAAGTGGAGCGGCAGCAAAAAAGAAAAAGGCCCTTAACAAGATGATTTCACACCATGACAGCACCAATGATCTGAAGCATAGGAACGATTGTGAGGACAGGGCAGTGTTTCCTTCTTTGGGGAATAGGGTGACTCTGAGTCAGAACACACTGGGGGCACCTAAACACCGCAAAAAGGGAGGTCTCCTTACTCTTCTGTAGTAGCTAGGAGGTTGTCTGAAAGCAAGAAGAGAGGACAAGATCAGGGCTCTAGAAAGATGAACCTGCCAGACCAGGGAAACCAGTACAGGCAAAATCAGAGCTATGCCATGCTAGGTGACAGTAGGACCTGATGCAAGAGGGAAACCAATATTGTCATGCTTCTTTTTGCTGAGTCCATTCTCTTCCATGGTGAGCCCATGTATAACAGAGAATAATTTCTCCAGAGGACTCTTTCAGCATTATACTTCACGGGAGCAGATCACTGGGCTTCCTTCTATTTAGTAATACTTGATTTTTTAAAAAACATCATTTTATTAGGGGTTCATACAACTCTTATCACAATCCACACATACATCCATTGTATGTCAAGCACGTTTATACATTTTTTGCCCTCATTCTCAAAATATTTGCTTTCTACTTAAGCCCTTGGAATCAGCTCCTCATTTTTCCTCTCCCTCCCCACCCCCCCTTCTCCCTTCCCTAATACTTGGTATTTTATTCTTTATGATTTGGGGACAAACATTTTTGGTTTTCCAAATATGTCATTAAAATATTATTTATTCTGATCATTGAATTTTTTTGTAACAAGGTGAGCAACTAAATCCCTTCACTCCATTTTCTGATGCTAGAGGCTTTGGCTTGGATTTCCTAAGCCAAATTTCTCCCCAAATATTGGGAAACAACATAATCTGCTTATCATTTTATTCTGCCCACTGACTGAAGAATGACCAATCCATGGTAGCACACTGGATAAAAACATAATTTCTAACAGTAAGGTGAGCACACGGAACCCAACAATTCAAAATGGGAACTTTCTAACAGCAGGATGGGCATTAGGACCTAACATTTCAAAATGGGGAAAAAGACACAGGGATCTGCCCCCATAAAAACTGCAGCCAGACTGGGTCCTGGTGGTGCAGTGGTTGTGTGATGGACCACAGCCCACAGGATTGACAGTTCAAATCCAGTAGCAGCTCTCCAGGAGCAAGGCTGGGCTTCCTACTCCCACCAGGGCAGTGATGCAAAAGGAAAAAATATTGAAGAAAAAAACCCTGTAGCCAAAGACACTTACGGGCAGCTCTGTTCTGTCCTATGGGTTGGAATGGACTGGACGGCACACAACTATGAGCTCTCCACTGGACATATATCCAATGACTGTATATTTAGCCCAAATAAAAATGTGAAGAAGGTGTGCCCTTTCACCTAAGCAGTTTCTACCTGTTATATTTTTATTATTTTGACCCATCTGATGTTAATGACAAGACAGTTGATTCACCTACAAAAGATAGATTATTTAGTATCTTTTCACCTTGGTAAGGTCTCCTTAAGATGAATGAGCTGTCATTTCTATATACGAAGAAACGAAAATCGGTTGCCAGCCTAAAGAACAAAAACATCCTTTCTCATCAAATCAGGCTGCCTGACAGACAGGCATAGACTCTGTGTCTCCTCAATAATTCATAGACCATATGTATACTTTCATTATTCCGGGGGGCTTTTATGCTGAAAAGTGTTTGCTATCATTTGGGGGGAATAAAGAATCTCCTGATGTTAACAGGAACTAAAAGTCTCACTTGCTTCATTTACAGATGTGAAAACAGAAGCTAACATAGACTATGGGTCTGCTTGAAGTTCACATAGAGAGAAAGAGAGAAGTCAAGATTCAAATCCAGGTCTCCAAGACCACTTCCTGTGCTCTGTGCCTTCAATTACACTATTTATTTCATTTGTTTTTTGTCAATAACTACATACATGGAATTGGCCTTCTTTCTCTTGCTTTCTGGATGAAGTGACCAGAAGTGATGCTGCATAAATATTACAAATGGTGTAGTGATTCATTCGCAGAACCGGAGCCAAGATTTCAAGAGCCACAGAATGGGATGTGAAATCATTCATAAAATAGCACCCAGTCATGCAGTGTCATATAGGATATGTCCAGGGAGATGGGCTGTTTACAGAATCATGGCCTGGTTTATTGCTCTAGGGTTAAGGATGGGTTCAAATGCTAATCAGGTCCGTTGGAAGGTTAATTTCTCTACACAGCCTCTGCAGAAAAGGATTTGGGTGCTGCAGGATTACCACAGACCACTCTGTGCCCAATGCTCCTGCTCCATCCTTCCTCTAAGTTTTGTCTTGCCAAATAGCAAATTCCTGCGATCCTCAAGCCAGTGAAATAAATACCCTCAGAGTCCAGCACATGAGAATCCCAGATGATTGCAGAAATAGCACGTTGGACTGCCAAGGCATCTTGTGGAATGCCTGACTGTACAGATTAGGAGGAAATTTCAGAGTGGCTTCTCCATTCAGGGCCTGAACACAGGTCAAGTGCAGGCATCTTCCTATTTCCATCAACCAAAGTCAAACTGAATGCATTCACTGATTCAGTCCAGTAGACTTTCCCCTAAAATCTTGTGTGATTTAGGACAGTATCCAGAGTATAAAGCAGTATCTACAACACGCTAGTCACTTAACAACTGAAGGACAGAATATGATTAAGGGCAAAGTCCCAAGGAAGGCTGGATGCATAGTTTTTGCAAAAGGCTGGACAAACATGACTCATGAATGATCATGATACAGCATGATATATTATGCTGTTTACAGAATCATGGCACATAGATGGCACATAGCATACAAATATATTAGCACATAGGGAGAAAAATGGGGCATTCTACTCCCATAAAGAGTTACAGTCTCAGAAACTCATAAGAGCAGTTCTACCTGCCCTCTAGGGTCCCTTGAAGTCAGCACGGTCTCCATGGCAGTGAGTTTGGTTTGGTTTTATTAGCGCACAACATGCCCAACACATAGGAGCCTTCTGTAAATGTTCCGAAAGCAGGTGCTTCCTTCTCACAGAACTGAACAAGAAATCCAACTACTTCTGTTACACACTGCAGCTTGTCCCTTCCACATGAGATGACAACAGACCAGGCACTCTGCCATCCTGGCAGATGACAGGTTCCTTAAGAGGCAGGCTTCTTAAGCCGATGTCATTTCTTCAGTACAAGAGCAGTAATCACAAAGATTAGCCTTCCATGTGAATTTTCTACTCTAAAAGTCAAAACTGAAACTTTTCCATAGTGGACGGAAACCGAGCGTCAAATGGTCAAAATGTTTCCAAAGTCATACTCTTAATAACTTTTTTAAAAGCATGGTGGCAAGAAGGAAATATGTTGTTCATCAATTTGACTTGATCATTTCTTCCACTTCCCTTAGCTCCTCTACAATGAATAGCAAGTCTCAGACCACTTTGATCTTTTCTTTTTTTCCTGTCATTTTAATTACCTTTTTCTTCAAGCATAATGTTCTTGATGCTACCCCATAGTTCATGCTGTCCTCTGTCACCAGTGTTCAATGTATCAAATTTATACTTGAGATGTTCTTGAAAGGAGCCCTGGTAGTACAGTTGTGAAGCATTGGGCCACTTACCAGAAAGAAATCAAGAAGATACAAACGTGCAAAGAAGTAAATCCTCCCAATTTGCAGATTATATGATATTATCAGGAGAGAATCCCAAATATGCCACCAAAATACCGTTGCAAACACTGAAGGGAATTTGGAAAGTAGCAGATGGACCATTAACAAGCATCAATAAATTGGATTTCTGCATATCAACAAAAGGAACTATGAAAAAGACATCAGGAAAAAAATATCCCCAAGGAATATCCACTTTTAAAGGAAGGAATGATATCGGAGCTTAAATTGATAACACTTGGTCTACGGAAGGCTGCAGGTGACAATGGAAGCGAAAAATCCCTATTCGGGGCCTATTTATGGATTAAGCCTCCAGTGAATCATAGCTGAGTGGTCATAGCTGAGGGAGGTGAAAGCCCTCAGAGAGAGATCACTATAAAGTCGATTACAGCAGACGACATTAGAGCAAAATGCAATATCAGCTCCCCTTTGACCAATTTAAAATTGTTTGTTTTTTAAAAAGTGAAGGGGATGAGTAAACAAGCGGCCAGCCAGCTGAGAAGCAACAAGCCCACATGGGAAAAGCACACCGGCCTGTGTGACCATGAGGTGTCCGAGGGATCCATCATCAGGCATCAAAGAACTAGAAATTGTATCATTATAAATGAGGGGGAGTACAGATTGAGGGCCCAAAACCTATCAAAAGGCGAAGCTATATCCTCTTAAAGAGGGGTTGCAGGGAGGAGATGAGCCAGTCAAGGTACAGTTTAGTAACAGTGAAATATGTAACTTTCCTCTAGTTCTCAAATGCTTCCTCCCACCCACTATCTGATCCCAATTCTACCTGACAAATCCAGCTAGACCAGGGGATGTACACTGGAGTTGGAAACATGGGGAATTTAGGATAGGTGATCCCTTCAGGACTAGTGGTGGGAGTGGTGATACCAGGAGGGTGGAAGGATGGTGGAATAGAAAGGGGGTCAATTTGAGGGATCTACATATAGCCTCCTCTCTGGGGTACAGACAACAGGGAAGTGAGTGAAGGGACACATTGGACAGTGCACGATATGAAAAAGTAATAACAACTTGTAAATTATTAAGGGTTTGCGAGGGAGGGAAGGAAAATATAGGCAGCTGGTACTGGGGGCCTAAGTGGAGGGAAGATGTTTTGAGAATGATGATGGCAACAAGTATGCAAATGTGGCCTGCATACAATTGATGTATGCATGGATCATGATGGGAGTTGTGTGAGACCCAATAAAATGATTTATAAAAAATAGGAGGGGGAAAGAGGAGCTTATACCAAGGACTCTAGTAGAAACTATTTGGAAATGAATATGGCAACATGTGTACAAATATTCTTGATCCAAATGATGTATTGAATGCTATAAGAGCTGTAAGAACCCCCAATAAAATCATTGAAAAAGTAAAATAAGATAAATTTTAAAATAAATAAATAAGTAAAAAGTGAAGGGGAAATACATGTGGAATAAGCACCCTGGAAAACCCCCTCTAACAATGGACCAGGGATATGAATAATTTTGCTATCATGCAGAATACATTGGAATGTGGATAGTTGGAAATGCAGTTAAGTTAAAATTTGGCACCCTAGCAATTGATCTCCCTTATGATTGATTTAAATTTGTTCTTATTTTTAATATTTTCTGCTTTAGATGTTTATCTGATTAACTTGTTGTTATTTTTTTTAATTAATGGTTTTCTGTACATGAAATCCAGGTTGGTAAATCTATAGGGATCGTAAGTAGATTACTGGTTTCTGGGAGGTATGGTGGGGAAGGGTGGAGAAAAATTGAAAGTTAATAATAATGAGTACAAGAATGAAGAAAATGTTCTTAAACTAACTGTGGTAATTTTGTACAACTTTTCTTGATGTAACTGAACTATTGAATTGTGTAGTATGTGAATTATATATCAATAAACTATTGAGGAAAAAAA